>OY804593.1:7635596-7921203 GCA_963680895.1 Fragum sueziense | reverse complement strand
CAAAAGAAAAAAATAAAAATAAAAATAAAATAAATAAATAAATAATAAAAAAACAAAAAAAAAAAAAAAAAAAAAAAAAAACGAAAAGGGCTTGTGTATAGCGTAGTGCATAGAATATTGAGGCCAAATGTAAACTATGCTGGTTAACAAAATTTTCTTCTTTTGCCTAAATGTATTTCACGGATTCATTATACTAGGGGCGTTAAAACTGATCGTGTTGAAGAAAGCGTTAAGCAATCTTTCATTTCGTCCTCAAGTATAGCTAATGATAAATGACCTTGCTGAGGATCTATAGCTTATAGCTAGACATTATCTTGCCGGGTCATTAATTGTGTACTATAAAACATAGAAAAGGATAAGAAAATAAGAAAAGAAAACTAAGTAGACATATGTAAACAAGGTCATGCCATTTTAGGAGACAATAAATTAATTTGTCGTCTGTTTTGTCGCAGGGGGTCAATTTAACCCTTTTCCAAAAGGGCACGATTGTAAATTGATTTAACTTGTTTAGCCCTTTCCCAAACAAGACCTGGATTTGACGTCTCTGATAGAAAACGCTTGGAAAACTATTGAGACAAAAGAAGAAAATGCTGATAATCAGCATTTTCTCCTTTTGCCTCAATGTTTTCTGTGCTATTTTGTACATGAATCATATTGTTATGAACGTCTATTTTGTCGTCTGCAGCAGCTTTCAAATTGGATTACCCTAAAATTTTGTCGTTTGGTAATGGGTTAAATTGTTGTAGATGACGAAACAAATGCTACTACAAATATAAAGTGAAGCATGTTTAGCAAAGAAGACATTGGGACAAAAAGAGAAAATGCTGATTATCACCATTTTCTTCCCCGATAGTTTCTTATCGTCGTCAAAATTCTATCTTGTTTGGGAAAGGGTTAGTTGATTTAAACATTTATCTTTAAGAGGATCATTAGCATTCAGTGTACTTATAGTACGGGTATTAGCCGAGTTTTGTCCTTATGGGGTACAAATACGGTGCGTTATACGGAAATGAACCTTGCCGAAGAAATATAGCGTCGCTTTTCAACGAAAATCTCGCAACTGCAGCTTAATTAAGATTTAAGTTTTCGTTAAAAAGCATCGATTTGCGAGTGTCATGTTAACCCTTTCCCAAACAATACCTGGTGCTGACGTCCCTAATAGAGAATGCTTGGGAAAACATTGAGACAAAAGAAGAAACTGCTGATAACCAGCAGTTTCTCCTTTTGTCTCAATATTTTCCCTGTTACATTGCACACAAATCCGATCTTTCTTCACATATAATTTGTCGTCTGCAATTGCTTTCAAATTAGAACACCCTAAAATTTTGTCGTTTGGGAAAGGGTTAAGGTATCTCTTCTATCATTAGATATCAAACACTTCGTGCATCTTCGGTCGACTTCCGTTGCAACGGATATTGACGATGATATCCGGAATTTTGAATCAGGATACCCTCGTCAATTTACGCTGGCATGGATGACACCCGAAGATGCACGAAGAGTTTTTTATTTACAGTCAACACTCGTTATGTCGACATCGGATTAGTCGAATTTCCGCTTAAGTCGCCGTGAAAGTCATGTCCAATTTTCAGCATATGGATATCAAAATGTTTAATCAAAATGGTTTCGAAACAAACACAGCCATTGAAATTTAGTAGGTAAAGTATAGAAATTGCTCGTTTCGAGCAATTTCTTTCCTTTTCCTACTATATTTCAGTCATGGACACATATGAATCAAAAATTGTTAGAAAACGTTTTCATCGAAAATAATCAAAATCGGATAAGTCGAACTCCGGATATGTCGAGGTATTTTGACTGCTCCTCTGACTTCGACACAACGAGTGTCGACTGTATAATGATGGGTTGTAATCACCTTGTGCTGGCAGATTCGGATACACACGGAGTTCTAGTGACCTCAGTCCTACATACCCATATAAAATTTAATCCGGATTCCTAGAATGTTAAACTCGACGTGAAATCAGCTACATGGAATCCTCGAAGAGTGATAGTGCCTCCTGACTCAAATCGTCATTAATTTGGGATAAAAAAACATCCTTTGATACCCCGTGGTCTGCTACGCTACATGGACCAAAACACGAAAAGCCAAGAAGTGTATTCTTAATCATCTTCTAACTACATTCGACACTCGTTATCTCGACATCGAATAAGTCGAAATTCCGCTTAAGTCGAAGTGAAAGTCATGTCCAATCCTCAACATATCGATTTCAAAATGTTTATCAAATTAATTCCGAATCAAATACAGCCATTGAAATTTAGTAGGAAAAGGAGAGAAATTGCTCGTTTCGAGCAATTTCTTTCCTTTTCCTACTATATTTATGTCGAGGTATTTTGACCGCCCCTCTGACTTCGACACAACGAGTGTCGACTGTATATGGTAAAGTAATCCTCTGAAAGTTCGTCTAAATCAAACAAGTATGTTTGAATGTAAAAGGAACCTGAAAAGATTTCTAAGTAGAATTCGGAGGTCTCTTGAAGGGCAATATAAAATAAGCATTGAGTGAATTAAAGAACCCCTTTACGAGTAATGTCAGTGAACATGATCGTGCGCAGTGTTTGCAAAACTGTTTCAGTAATATTTCATCACTATTTAAGATATTTCCAGCAGTTTCATCGGAATTTCGAAAATTATAGAGGTTAAGATGGCGTTTGTTCACCGTTAGGTGGCGTCAGTTTTATTAGCAGTGTGTATATTGTACGGAGCCTAGTCGGCTCAGCATGGCGGGGGACTTCGAATTTGTTCGTGATATATTGGGAAACCTGTAGAGATTATCACCTAGTCTAATAAAATTGGAAACCTATCAGCTAATAAACAAATAAAACCCTCTCGCTTCAAAGCACGTTCACCAGACTTCGTGTTTATTCTTATATCGGTCATTAAAACGATATAGGTAAAAACTGGATTTCTTCATTTTGTTACGAAGGGAATTTCTCTAGTTATTTCATTGACCATTTTAAAAATATATGTAACTAAAATTGAGCAAATAGACGTGTTTCTTGGTAGGCCTATAAAGTGTTTGTCAAATCGGCAGCGAAAAAATCAGTTCCTTTTAGCTCAGGCTCAATATTTTCTGCGAAATATCTACACAAGTTCCACATACATTGTTAACCCTTTCCCAAACAAGACCTGGTTTTGACGTCCCTGATAGAAATCGTTTGGGAAAACATCCATTTTGTCATTTGTGTCAGTTTTCGAAGTGGACCACTCTAAAATTTTGTCGTTTGGGAAAGGGTTAACACGGCTGTGAATCACGGTAGACAACAACAACAGCAGCTACTGCAGAAAATCCTCAATAGTTATCACGGTGTATGATCACGTGACTCGGAATTTCCGATAATCTTCAATATCATTTTTTTTTAAAATACTTAACCACTTTGAATTCGGTTTGAAGCAGAAAAGGCGGGAAAATGCCAGGAATAAGCTGGACGTGTTGGATTTTTTAAAAATCAACTGATATAAAAGTTACTGAAGATAAACCAAAATTTGGTTTATCTTCAATAACTTTTTATCAGTTGATTTTTCAAAAATCAACCACGCCCATCTAATGCGTGACGTCTGTCCACATTCTCTGCTTCAAACCTAATTCAAATCGGTCCAGTATTTACAAAGTTATTGAAGATTTTCCGGAAATATTGTATCAGGTGATTATCCATCGTGGCTATGTCAATACGTGGGCGATTTGAATTTGGTTTGAAGCAGAGTAGGTGTAGAATGTTATTGATTTTCTGGATGTGGTGAATGTTTTTATACGGCATTCTGATAGAAAAAAAAGGTTTTGGTGCAAAAAAATCATGTTTGGTCGTCAATAACTTTTTAATCGGGTGCTGCTTAAATAAATCCACAGCATTCTCACAACCCATGCCATTTTCACATCTTATCTGCCTCAATCCATTTTCAAATCGATCACGCATTAAAAGACTTGTTTAAAATTATCGAAAATATATCGCATTATCCCCGTCGTGTACATATTATGTAATTTTAAAATATTAGCTAGTATTGCCGTTTGGAATGGGTTAATTTTTTTTCCGAAATAAGGTTACTGAGAAAATAATATATGATTCATAGAAATAAAAGTCGCAGCATGCGCTATCGATTGTCATCGATATCATTTGAGAATACATTAATCCTTTCCCAGACATCAAAAAGTTAGAGTTAGACCGTTCAAATTTGAAAATTGCTACAGACGACAAACTGGGTGTTAATAAAGATGGGATTTGTGTATAATATAGCATCTAAAACATTGAGGCAAAAGAAGTAAATGCTGGTTACCAGCATTTTCTTCTTTTGCCTCAATGTTTTCCAAACCGTTTTTATTGGGGAAGTCAAAAGTATTGATTGTCTTGGAAAGGATTAAAAGGTAATAGAAATGAATTTAGAGAACGTCCATTTGTGTAATGGCCTCTGGAAGAATTTTTGTACAATTTGGTGGGTCGTAAACTGGATCTAATAACCCACAGAGTATGACCAGTACGTTAATGGAATCGACGCTTAATTTTGGCTGCCCTAGATGAACTTTCATATATTTCTGTACGAGCAATTTGTCTTGTATAAGAATGATTCAGAATAATTGATAAAAATGTAGACAGCATGAATGTATGTTTAAAATGTTCTTGAACAAGTTACTGATTTTACAATTTATGAAATGTTGAAGAAAACATTGAGACAAAAAAAGGAAATTGCTAATTATCTTTAATGTTTCATGGCGATATGCCTAAATATTCGTGGCGAAACCCAAATGTTTCCGTAGCGATAACGCTGTGTTTCCGTTGAGATACCCAAATGCTTTCGTGGCGATACCCCTATGTTTACGTAGTGATACCCGAATGCTTTCGTGACGATACCCCTATGTTTCCATGGCGATACCCAAATGTTTCCGTGGTGATACCAAACTTCTTCCATGACGCTATCCAAATGTTTCCGTGGCGATACCCAAATGATTCCTTGACAATACCCCTATGTTTCCGTGGCGATACCCATAATGCTTCTGTGGTGACACCCAAATGTTTTTGCGACGATACCCCTATGTTTCCGTGGCGATATCCAAATGTTTCAGTGGCGATACCAAACTGCTTCTGTGACGATACCCAAATGTTTCAGTGGCGACAATGAAATATTTCCAGGGCGATACCAAAATATTTCTGTGACAATACCCATATGTTTCCATACCGATACCCCTATGTTTCCGTGCAGATACCTAAATGCTTCCGCGCTGATACCCCGATGTTTCCTTGACGATACTCATGTGTTTCCGTAGCGGTACCCAAATGTTTTCATGACAATACGCCTTTGCTTCCATAGCGATACAACTATGTTTCCTTGCAGATACCCAAATGCTTCAGTGACGATACCCCTATGTTTCCGTGAGGATACTCAAAATGCATCGTGGCGATAGCCAAATGTCTCCTTGATGATACCTCTATGTTTCCGTGGCGATACCTAAATGTTTTCGTGGCTATACCAAACTGCTTCCATGACGATACCAAAATATTTCCGTGGCGAAACCGAAATGCTTTCCTGACGAGGCCTACTCATGTGATTCCGTAGCGATACCCAAATGTTTCCTTGACGATACACAAATGTTTCCGTAGCGATACCCATATGTTTCCGTGGCGATACCCAAATACTTCAGTGACGATGCCCTTATGTTTCTATGACGATACTCCTATATTTCCTTGACGACACCACTATGTTTCCGTGGCGATACCCAAAAATCTTCCGTGGCGATACCCAGATGCTCTCGTGACAATACCCCTATGTTTCCGTAGCGATACCCAAATGTTTCCGTGGCGATACCTAATGCTTCCCCGGCGATATCCCTATGTTTCCATGACGATACTCTAATGTTTGCGTAGCGATACCCCTATGTTCCGTGGGTATACTCAAACGCTTCAGTCAAGATACCCTTATGTTTCCATGACGATACCCAAACGCTTCCGTGGTTATATTCCTATGTTTCCAAAACGATACCCAAACGCGTCCGTGGTTATATTCCTATGTTTCCATGACGATACGCAAACGCTTCCGTGGTTATATTCCTATGTTTCCAAGACGATACCCAAACGCTTCCGTGGTTATATTCCTATGTTTCCAAGACGATACCCAAACGCTTCCGTGGTTATATTCCTATGTTTCCATGACGATACCCAAACGCTTCCGTGGTTATATTCCTATGTTTCCATGACGATACGCAAACGCTTCCGTGGTTATATTCCTATGTTTCCATGACGATACCCAAACGCTTCCGTGGTTATATTCCTATGTTTCCATGACGATACGCAAACGCTTCCGTGGCTATATTCCTATGTTTCCATGACGATACCCAAACGCTTCCGTGGCTATATTCATATGTTTCCATGACGATACCAAAACGCTTCCGTGGTTATATTCCTATGTTTCCATGACGATACCCAAACGCTTCCGTGGCTATATTCCTATGTTTCCATGACGATACCCAAACGCTTCCGTGGTTATATTCCTATGTTTCCATGACGATACCCAAACGCTTCCGTGGTTATATTCCTATGTTTCCATGACGATACGCAAACGCTTCCGTGGCTATATTCCTATGTTTCCATGACGATACGCAAACGCTTCCGTGGCTATATTCCTATGTTTCCATGGCGATACCCAAACGCTTCCGTGGTTATATTCCTATGTTTCCATGACGATACCCAAACGCTTCCGTGGCTATATTCATATGTTTCCATGACGATACCAAAACGCTTCCGTGGTTATATTCCTATGTTTCCATGACGATACCCAAACGCTTCCGTGGCTATATTCCTATGTTTCCATGACGATACCCAAACGCTTCCGTGGTTATAGTCCTATGTTTCCATGACGATACCCAAACGCTTCCGTGGCTATATTCATATGTTTCCATGACGATACCAAAACGCTTCCGTGGTTATATTCCTATGTTTCCATGACGATACCCAAACGCTTCCGTGGTTATATTCCTATGTTTCCATGACGATACCCAAACGCTTCCGTGGTTATATTCCTATGTTTCCAGGCGCGTCGCGTGGTTTTAGACATTGGGGCGGCGGACGGGGAGGGTTTGGGAGGGATGTCCCCTCCCGTTAGTAAAAAAATTTTGTCTAGGAGTAGACGAAATGGCGCCATTTCCAGGGCTTTAAATCCCATTTCTGGCTTATTTCAACGACGTAGAATCGAGTATAATACAGTGATCGTATAAACATTGGCGTCTTTCAAGTTGCAGAACCTGAATGTGAAAGTATTCTTGGCTTTCGTGTTGGATATCTTGCCGTTTTTCGCCGCCGACATACATACAAAGCAGGAACAAACGTCGTCTGTCTGATATAAATAAAATCGACATACAATTAAATGTTATCATCATTATCTATTTTTCCACAGTCGAAAGAATGGGTCAGACGATTTTTTAAAGCACAAACAAAATAGGCTAAAATCTGATTTTAATGTAGGACTTTTTTTTAAAAAAAAAAAAATTCTTTTTATACAACGTAGATCTATGCACTTTGTTCACCCCGAGTTTTTCAATCTGTCCATTTTAACGATGGAGATTGTGCATCATGGGATGGATAACGACTACGGACAAAATTCTGATTCTGGTAAGATATTTGCAATAACTTTCTTATTTCTGCACTAATTTTCAAACAGTTTGTTGCATGTACCCGACATAATTCAGCTCTTTCATCGGATATATGACTCATAGAAAATTATAAGTAAGATTCCCAAAATATTGTCCCAACCGATTAGACAGCGAAATGGTAACAACTACGCAAATAAGCACCGCTTCAGGTAAGAATTTTTTGCAAAAAAAAAAAAAAAAAAAATAATAACAATAATAATAAATAAATAAATCTTAATTCTGCGTCAATTTTCAAGCGGTTTTATCCTATTTGTTGCATGTACCCCGCCTTACTGAGCTCTTTCCTCTGATATGTGACTTTATTTGGGAATCGTACTTTTCCAAAAAAAATTGATTCACCATAAAAAACAATCTGAATTTTTTTGTCGTTTTTCTGGTCGTTTGAGATCGATTTTTGAAAAAAAATTAGTAGGGTTCCACAAACAAGTCATATATCTCAATAAGGCGGGGTACATGCAACGGGGAACCCATGCAACAAACCGCTTGGAAATTGACAAAGAAATAAGAAAGTGATTGCACAATTTCTTACCTGAAGCGGGGGCAAATTTGTACGTATTTTCTACCCATCCCATGAAGCAAAATCACCACCGTGATCTTTAAACCTTTTAAATATTTGTGTAACATAAGAATCATAAAAATAAAAGATGTAAAGCGATAAGATGCTTTTTCCAGCAATGTTGATAGTATCAATCCAATGATCTCAGTCTTTTATCAAATTAAAGTGTGAAATTGAAAAAAAAGATGTTCCGTGTACCCCGTTGTTACATCTATGGAGCAATGAGTATTGTTTGGACCATAGTACGATGAATTTATAATCGCGATTCTGGTGTCCTCTTACAAAAGGAACGTTTTGGGAAGATAAAATTAACGGGCTGGGTAGCTTTAGACATGTTTACTCTCAGACAATATAGTAAGGGATGACGTTAGACGGTAGAGAAGAAAGTGAACTTAATTTTAAGTTTTGATTATGGCCTCGAACAAAATAATTCTTTTATGATGAAAGTCCTCTGAAAGTCGCCGTTTTTTTTATTAAATCACAAAAACATTAAGCATGTAATGATTTTGTGTTCAAAAAGTTCTGGATAACCAATACGCAAAATCAGTTTGCTTTCGGGTAATTATTAGATAATCTGACCCATTCAGTCAATAAATACGTCTAAGCAAGGGTAAAGGGTTAATCGCAAAACTATTGTAAGTGCTACAGATTTTACATACACCTGCAATAGTCTTGCGATAATCATGGAATGTATATTCGACGGGTACCGCACGCTTTCACACTTTTTTATTGCTTTTAAAGTGTGACCGTTTCCCTGGAAACCGATAAGAAGAAAACCAAGCGATTGCCTTTTCGCCGCCCCAAACGACAAAATGCCTTTTTACTTGCCGAATTATTGGGGCGGCGGCCGCCGCCCCTGCCGCCCCGCACGCGACGCCACTGGTTTCCATGACGATACGCAAACGCTTCCGTGGTTATATTCCTATGTTTCCATGACGATACGCAAAAGCTTCCGTGGTTATATTCCTATGTTTCCATGACGATACGCAAACGCTTCCGTGGTTATATTCCTATGTTTCCAAAACGATACCCAAACGCTTCCGTGGTTATATTCCTATGTTTCCAAGACGATACCCAAACGCTTCCGTGGTTATATTCCTATGTTTCCATGACGATACCCAAACGCTTCCGTGGTTATATTCCTATGTTTCCATGACGATACGCAAACGCTTCCGTGGTTATATTCCTATGTTTCCATGACGATACGCAAAAGCTTTCGTGGTTATATTCCTATGTTTCCATGACGATACGCAAACGCTTCCGTGGTTATATTCCTATGTTTCCATGACGATACGCAAAAGCTTCCGTGGTTATATTCCTATGTTTCCAATACGATACGCAAACGCTTCCGTGGTTATATTCCTATGTTTCCATGACGATACCCAAACGCTTCCGTGGTTATATTCCTATGTTTCCATGACGATACCCAAACGCTTCCGTGGCTATATTCCTATGTTTCCATGACGATACGCAAAAGCTTCCGTGGCTATATTCCTATGTTTCCATGACGATACGCAAACGCTTCCGGGGTTATATTCCTATGTTTCCGAGACGATACGCAAACGCTTCCGTGGTTATATTCCTATGTTTCCATGACGATACCCAAACGCTTCCGTGGTTATATTCCTATGTTTCCATGACGATACCAAAACGCTTCCGTGGCTATATTCCTATGTTTCCAAGACGATACCCAAACGCTTCCGTGGTTATATTCCTATGTTTCCGAGACGATACCCACATGTTTCCTTGACGATACCTCTATGTGTCCGTGGCGATACCCAAATGCTGTGACGATACTCCTATGATTCTGTAGCGATACCCAAATGTTTCCGTAGCGATAGTCCTATGTTTCCGTAGCGATACCCCTATGTTTCCGCGGCGATACCCAAATGCTTCTGTGACGATACCCCTATGTTTCCGTGCAGATACCTTACTGTTTCCTCGACAATATCCTTATATTTCCGTTTCGATAGTGGCGATCCATAATCTTTTCCCTGACAATATCCCTTTGTTTCCGTGGTGATACCCATACGACATGTCCAGTGTTTTATCTGTGACATGTCCAATGGTTCAAACTGTTAGCTCTTTGCATACGAAGATATCGGGATAAAAGAATACCGGTAGTGTTTTATAACAACCGGAACCCATTTGGATATATAACAATCTGTGAGCTTTTGTGGACCGTCACCATGTTCGGTAATGGACTGTTTCGACACTGGTCCGATTGGGCTGACTGTTCAGGGGCCTTGTTCTCCGAAAGTTCTTAATCGATTGTCTAAACCAAAATTATATTACGAGCTATCTGATTGGACGATACGTATGTCTCGGCCAATCGGATTGGTTGTTGTATGATTTTGAAGGCTTACTTAGAATTACACCGGATGGTGAATACCACCCTTGGTTGGATAAATTCGATACTTTCCTCACTTTCGATTAGTCCATTTTCGACACGACGTAAAGGCCCGGTCACATACGATATCGCGGCCGTTCCGCGGCCATACCACGGCTAAAAAATGTCGAAATATTTTGGACGTGGTTGGACGCGGTAACTTTGGGTCAATTTTGTTTTAGCCGTGCTATGGACGCAGAATGGACGTGGTACGGCCGCCGGCGGCTGTTCCACTGCCGAAACACTGTCGTAGCACGGCCTACAACTTCCAACCGCGTCTAGTGTTAAAACACGCGACAAGATACCGCGTTCACATCGCGTCTGAATCACTGCCATAGCACGGCCATAGCACTGCCATTCCACGGCCATAGCACTGCCATTCCACTGCCTAATCACGACTAAAACGTCCGTAACGCATACAATGCTCTTTTCCCACTGCAGATCAGATCGAATTGAACAAACCATATCAAGCGATCTTGCACAGATCGAGTTCAGCCGACATGTGTAATGGGGAGTAGTTATGGTGATTCAGCTTTATCTACATCGCTCGGACTTCAAATTCAATTTTTTGACATTTCAAAAATTCTCGTATGCGACCGAGTAGGAGATCGATCTAGGAACGACTATGTATTTATCGCTTAGAAGATCGATTTAATCAAGAGTCAGTCGTGTCTGAAGGTCAAGCGTGATCGGATTGATCTCTTTTACCCGGCCTGTACCCACCCTGCATTCGGTCAACCCGACTTGTACTCGATTCACCCTATCAAAATGACTGTAGATGCTATTTTTTGATTGTCTAAAGATCAAGAAGAAGTCATTTATCATAGGTTCCCACTGCCGACCAGATCAACTCGATCAAGCCCAATCAAGCGATCGAGTTTAGATCGATATCGATCGGCACAGGTAATCGGAAATGGTCTGGTAATCGAGTTTGATCTGAATCGCTTCGGCTTCTTTCCGTTTTTTTGTTGTTTTTTTTTTCTTCATTGTAAAAAAATATTTGTGTGCGATCGAGTGAAAAAAACGATCGGGAAGCGGCTGTGTATTGATCGGTTAGAAAATCGACCCGCCCGGGAAATGATAGTTGCTGGGAATCGATTGTGGCCGGGTTAATATCTTTCGCTCGACCAGCACCCAACCTACACTCGATAACCTCGACTTGTACTCGAGTGAATCCAGATACTATTACTCGTCCTCTGCTTCATCTGCCAATCCGACCAAATCGACTATTGAAGTCGGGTTGATCGGCTAGAGATCGAGAAAAAGTTGCTTTGTCAGGATTGGTCGGGGAATTCAAGCGATCGACTTGATTTGATCGGCAGTGGTAACCTATAATTAGTTGGATTTTGCCAGAACTTAATTCTAGAAACACTGCCGATCAGATCAACCAAGTTCCCCGTTAAACCGTACTCAATTATTTCTTCTCAATCTCTAGTCGATCAACTTCGAAGTCTGCAGTCGACGAGGGACGGTCGGAAAGTAGTTGGACTTTTGACTAGTTCTCTAAAACCATTTAACTTTTTAACAAAATTCTTTCTACACTGTTTAAACAAATTGTCTATCTATATCTATGCATTTTTGCCATCTTCGTAGGAGCTTTACTATTCCCACTATTAACCATGACGTAGACCCACTGTATAAGGTACTGTGTAACCACCGGTATCAAAGGCGCCCTGCTCTCAAATGTCTCCCCAGCAAGCATTTTCATTAGTTCTAGACACAAATAAAAGTCATGTGGGGTAGGGTCTGGGCTAAAAGAAGAGTAAAACAACTTTTGTCATGGGTAATAGTTGATAATTTCCACTGTAGATGCGGTGGTATGGGAGCGTGCGTTATCGTGAAGTAGAAAATATTTTTCTTTGCTTATCTTGGACGCGTTTACTTCAGCATTTTTTCTTTCGTTTTTTTTAAATTACTTTAGATTTGTACTTGGCAATGCCAGTTTTTACCATTTTACATGAAATGACTAACTATCAATCCTCGTGAATCCACAAAAGCAACAAACATGACTACCAGCCGAATGTAAAAGCTTAATCTCTTCAGAGGTTGGGAACCAGCTCGTTTCTATGACTGCTGTGACTGAGTTTTTATCCCAAGTTCGGAATTATGAATCATTATTTAATCTTCAGTGATAATGTAGTTAAAAAACTTAACTTCTTCGCGATTAAAATGACTAGAATGTTCTTTTGTTTTGGTTACCCTTGTTGTTCCTCTGACAAATAGACTATTGTACATAAAACCCCTATCACATATAAGTGGACAGAATATTAAATATATACAACTATCTTTGAAAATGAACTGACCACATTATTGGCAAATGGATGTAGATTCCACCAATATATAATGTGTTTATACAGTTGCAAATGGAGAGACAGCAGCACGAAAAGTCCAACTACTTTCCGACCGTCTCTCGCGATTTTATCGATTGGCCTGATGACACAGAGGTCGAGCTGATCTGGATGCAGTTAAGTATCAAACAAGTACAAGTCGAGGAGATCGACTGCAGGTTTGGTGTAGGTCGTGTAAGATATATTACCTCCACCACACTCAATCTCCAGACACCATTGATTCTTGATCAGATATATCTATATATCTACCCGATCAAAAATCGCTTCCCGATCAATTTTCTACGCGATCGCCCACATTATTATAATATATTATGAAATGCAAAAAATGAGTGTGACACTTGAGCGGTGCAGATCCAGACACGATTGATTTTTGATCAGCTTTATCTTCTAGCCGATTACAAAATCGCTTCCCGAACTATTTTCTACTCGATCTCTAACGAATATTTTAAATTACAAACAACAAAGTAAGAAGCCTGAGCGTTGAAGATCACGCTCGATAACCCCGACCAATTCTTATTAACCATGTCGTGCAAAATCGATATGTAATAGATCGATTGGTCGGATTTAATCGACTTAATTTGATCGGCAGAGGGAACCTAGCATAAGCTACCGAGTTGATTTGATTGCTAGTAGGCAACTAGCACCAAGGCAGTCGAACACGACTAGTCGTTACAGTTTATAGAAAATTTAGATATCTAATCAAAGCTTATTATGCTAAAACAGAAAAGTTGTCAAGCAAGCTGGCAAAAATGATGTAAGGATCTTAAAAAATTATTCCAAGTCAGTGCAAGGAGGGCCCATTTTCCTGTTACTGCTGCTTCCAGTTAAGACTTTGTCCGCAAAAAGATGCAAGAGTAGCTGATTCTAGCGATATTTAATACATTTTAACTTCCGCGTCGTACCGCGTCCATAGCACTGCCGGAGCACTGCCTACCGCGTCCATTCCGCGGCCATTCCACGGCCATTCCGCGTCCGTTTCACTGCCTCATCGCGTCTGTCAGCCGTGGTTTGGCCGCGATAACATTTTTGTGCAGTTCAAAAAATTTTACCACGTCTAAAATAATTTCGATTTCATTCCGCGTCCTACCACGTCCATACCACTGCCATAACACGGCCGTATCACTGCCGCATCGCGTCCAACAGCGTCCATTCCACGGGTAGCTCATTTTAGCCGTGATACGACCGCGGAACGGCCGCGATATCGTATGTGACCGGGCCTTTACCCATTATATGCATTCGAGGAGAGCAAACTCGTTTATTCATTTTGATAGTTTTAATCGAACAAACAGATCTTTTGTATTCTGTATAGAACAGAGATTACAGAGAGTACTTGAGACTTTCGGCACCATTCTCGCAAACAAGCAGGCTTAATCGGAACCATTTTTCATCGTACCCTTTGCTTTTACCCGAATATCATAAAATTAATGGGGTATTTTGTGTACATTATCTATGAATGAACATTGATCTTCAATAAAGTTACAAAATATCGCAGGTAGAATTTACAAAATGTGTTCCCTGATCTGGTAAAATGGTCAGTATAGACTCAGATGCGCAGATCAATTAACATCCATGGTGAACTATGATTACTTTTACTTCGCTTTCACTTTTTAGGTAAAAAACGTAGGTACTGATAAGACTGTGCGTTTGTACAAAATGGTCTGGATTCGCGAACATCTCATGTTCCATACGGGCCCCTTTTCCATATCCCGAATCTTTTCATAAGTATAAGTTTACATCAACTAGTGATAAATAGAGACATTTATCACTGGTGGTGAACTCGGCCAAAGCGAGGGACGTTTTTCGCTACAACAAGGTACAGATATCTTGCGTTTAAATGTGAGTTTAAAGATCTGATTGGGTAGTTTTTCTAATAACAATGAATTTGTTCTAAATATAGATCGGGTTAAACCGATATGTAATGACAAACCGTCTGTGCTGTTATAAAATCTCGTAACTACGGCTTTATCGAAGCCGTAGTTACGATATTTTATAACAACACAGACGGAATACTATGAACGCGAAAAAACGTCCCACGCTTTGGCCGAGTTCACCACCAGTGTTTATCTCTTATGTACAACTGGAAAGCTATATGTTGCAATGATAACCATAACCCTTTCCCAAACAACGCCTGGTTTTGACGGCCACGGTGAAAACACATGGGAAAACATTGAGGCAAAAGAATAAAATGTTGTTAATCTGCATTTCTCTTTTTTGCCGTTTAAAATATCTTTCATGCTATGAGAAATCGTATTTTGTTAACATCAGATTTCAAACTGGAACACCTTTATTGTGATACTTTTTGGGGGAAAGGAAAAATATTGCACTAAAAAGTACATCGACTAATAGATTATCATTAAGAAAAGAAGGACGCTGTATCTTATTTATCTAATGATTTTTGTCTGCACAATAGTACAATATTTCATTTAAACGAAGAAATTTTCTTCCGTTTGGCTTTTTTTCTTTTTGTTCAAATGATTTTAAAACATTTTGGTTTGGTTTCATTGTAAATTGTACTATCCCCCCGCTCGCCAATGGTCACAGTTTACTTCTAAACGAAATTGGTCGAAAAGTGCGACGAACTCTGCACGGAGAGTATACAACCAAACTGATTGGCCTAGAAAAACGTCTGGTCCAATCAGATACCCTGTATTGTATTTTAGAATGAAATAGGCGATCTAGAATTGTTGCTGAATATGGTAACCTTCGAAAACATGTGTCAATCGAGAAAGAGATAGCCCATATTCAGTATTGCCTTATGACGACCTGAACAATTTTAAGTAAAAAGCTTTAGAAAACATTGTGGAAAATGAAGAAATTGTTTGTGACAATTTCTTCATTCCCCATAAAGTTTTCTAAACAAAACCTCCAAAAAACCCTGTAAAATTCCACGCTCTTAGTATTGTTGTCTGCAATTTCGACAAGTCTAAAAAGTTTGCCGTCCGGTAATGGTTTAGATCTGAGCATTCTATCACATTAGTTTGATGGCGGATTAACGCGAAGACGAAACATCCTGCGGCGAAAATCCTTGTTACCGTTATTGTTCTAATTATTCGGATATCAACAGATATTATCGCGATTGCACCCCCGATATGCCGGTTTATCGCTACCGTAAATCGGCGTGACGCCCGCCCAGTCACTGGGGCGGCCCACTTTGCGTTAAAACGTTGGTTTGCGCTGTCGGAAATAGAAATATCGTCTCAAAAACTTTCTAAACTATCGACCGTTTGATTCGTTATCGACAGAAATGAGTCTACCTTTAACCGTTCACCGAAAATATGTCTGCATAACGATAATTTGTCTCTACGAAGTCTAATGCTATTTACCTCATGAATGCAGACATAAATCTCCGGCCAAAATTGAATCTCGGACTGACCCTTTCCCAAACGATTCTATATTAGACTGGTCCAATTTACAAGCTGTTATACGTAGACTACAAAGTACACGCTGATAAATTATTAGTTTTTGCATAGCGCAGAAAAGTATTGAGGCAAAAGGGGAATGCTGAAGATCAACATTTTCTTTTTTGTCTCGACGTTTTCCTGAGCTATTTCTATCATTGAAGTGAACGCTAGGTCTTGTCTGGGAAGGGGATAACCAGGCGTAATCATGTAAAATTGGCGTAATGGCGTTTAAAACAAAAAGGACTTAGATCAGCTAGGTTATGCCCGCAGTCAAATCAAGATCCATATTGTTCTCGTAAACTTTCCTTGTTATCCACCCTCCAAAGACAAAACATCAATGTTGTCAAAATTGAAAGCTACTGCATGAATAGTAGTTTCCCAGGTCTATTAGTAGAGGCACGAATCAGCGTGAATATTTGAGAATAAGTAGATCATGGCTTTAAAATATAAGTTCAAGTTTTCTATGCAGAAGCTTACGCCATAAATTGGACCCCGTTAATTTTTGTCGTTTGGAAAAACGTCCTTTTTATAAAAAATGACTGTAAGGGGTTGTGAATAAGGATATGATTGGTGTACAATGTAGCACAGAAAATATTGATACAAAAGGAGAAATGCTGGCTATCAGCATTTTCTTCTTTTGTCTCAATACTTTCCAAACCTTCACTGGTAGGCACGTCAAATCAATGTCTTGTTTGGAAAAGTATTCATCAAGGTCAAGTCAAACCGTGAAAAACGTCGTCCACAAGGTCCTTGTGAATCGTGTTTGATGGGTCAAGATTGAACGTTGACGCCAACTATCGAAAACACATCAAAATATTGTAAACTGTGAAAAATATTGTCTGTACTAGACATGGATGATTTGTTAAAACTTTCCCAAATATGACATGGTTTTGGCGTCCCCGTTGTTACTCTTTTCCATCAAATGTAACCCTTTCCGAAGATCTGTTTTGACCCCCCAAATAGAACGTCCCAAATAGAAAGGGCTTCGGAAAAGACCGACAATTGTTTGCCCCACTCCTGCTACTTGATGCGGACGACATAGACGCAGATACTTTCATTGACACATTCAACAACATTGTGACGGAGACGGCCAATGAAGTTCTGGGTAAACAACGGACCATCAAGAAGCCATGGGTAACACCAGACATACTAAAGCTATGTGACCAAAGGAGAGACCTGAAGCAGTCCAAGTATGGAAGCAGTGAAGCAGCCAATAAGTACCAGCAAGCAGACAAACTGGTTAAGATGAGTATATTAAAGGCAAAGGAGGATTGGCTTGCAGCGCAATGCAGCGATATTGAATCAAGTCTCAAAGCCAACAACACCAAAAATGCCTACAAAGTAGCAAAAGACCTCACCAGTGGAAAAAAATCGGCAAAGCACCATCCTAAATAAGAACACTTTGAACAGATGGACAGAATATGCCTCGGAGCTGTACTCCTACTGCACAACAGGAGATTCCAAAAAACTCAACACAATCTTGTCATCAGATACAGACAACTTTCCCTTCCTTCGAGCAGAAGTGGAGGAAGCAGTGAAGGCCCTTAAGAAAGGAGAGTCATCAGGAACCGATAACATCCCGAGAGAACTAGTACAGGCTTGTGGTGATGCAATGACCAATGCCCTGGGAAGATCTGTGAAACAGGAGAATGTTCTACACAATGGACCCAGTCCTTAGTGATCACACTACCAAAGAAAGGCAATTTACAACAATGCAACAATTATCGCACCATAAGCCTAATATGCCATCCCAGCAAAGTGATGCTCAAGATCATATTGAATAGATTGACACCGCAGATAGAGAAAATCGTAGCAGAAGAGCAAGCAGGATTTAGAGGACGTAGCACCACTGAGCAGATTCTCAACCTCAGGATCCTATGTGAAAGATATCTACAGCATCAGAAAGAACTTTACCATGCATTTATAGATTTCAAGAAAGCCTTTGACAGAGTCTGGCATGCCACACTTTGGGCTACTATGAATCATTAAAACATCAACAGTAACCTCATCCAAGTCATACAAAATCTCTACGGCAAGGCCAGTAAAGCAGTATACCAAAACGGAGAAATTGGTGAATGGTTCAGAACATCAGTTGGAGTAGGACAAGGATGCCTGCTTTCGCCAACGCTTTTCGACATTTTCCTAGAAAGAATTATGACCGACGCACTTGAAAATCATAAAGGAACAGTAAGCATTGGCGGCAGAACGCTCACAAACTTGCAGACTTTGCTGATAATATAGACGGACTGGCAGGCTCAGAACAGAAACTAGAAAACCAACACGACAAATCCTCTGCAGACTACGGTATGGAAATCAGCGCAAACAAAACCAAACTCATGACAAACAACATTCATGGAATTCAGACTGATATCATCGCAAACGGAGAAAAACTTAAAACCGCAAAGAACTTTAAATACCTAGGTGCACTAATATCAGATGAGGGATCTAAACCTGAAATATCGACCAGGATTGCTATGACAGCTGTGACAGCTGTACCCCTATCTAAGCTTAACACCATCTGGAAAGATAAACCCATCAAACTTGGCTCCAAGATAAGACTCATGTACTCCCTTGTCCACTCTGTATTCCTATATGCCTGTGCAACATGGACCCTTACAGCAGAAACTGAGAAAAAGATTTAGGCCACAGAAATGAGATGCTACTGAAGACTGCTGGGCATATCTTACAAAGATCACATAACCAACGAAGAAAAAAAAACACAGAATACGACAATCTATAGGTCCATACGATAATCTGCTTACTACAGTCAAAAAGCGTAAACTCAGATGTTTGGTCACGTAACCAGAGGACAGGGAATTGTCGAGACGGTGCTCCAAGGAACAGTTCGAAGAGAGAGAAAGAGAGGAAGACAGAAGAAAAGATGGGAAGATAACAGGTGCGGATCCAGGCTTCTTTTCCAGCAGTGGGGGGGGGTCAAAGCCCAAATGATGGCTTAAAATGTGAAGTTATATAGTCAAAATTCAATTTTCGGCCAATTCCAGGGGGGGGGGGTCATGACCCCCTGACCCCACCCCTGGATCAACCCTTGGATAGCATCACAGAATAGACTGGACTGAAAATGAATGAGGCAGTCAAACAAGCAAAGGACAGAGATGGTTGGATAGAACTGGTTGTTAGGTCATCCACAGCGCCCCAACGGCAACCGCCACGGGATAGGTGAAGGTGAAGAGTTAGGACAGGAGTGAAGACCAGTGCCAGTAGTCGATCCGTCGGATTGACTGACTACTGTGTCAAAGGTACTACCTCTACTATGTACCCGACACCCCCCAAAAATACAAGTACAGAACAATTATTCAAGACCGTCTTAAAATTGAAGAAAAAATGAAAGATAATGTGAAAAATTATTTGTATAAAAGTGAAACATTATTTCTTCAATCATTTAATGAAATATAAGGACTTTCAATCTTGGCGGCCATCTTGAAATAGGCAGCCGTTTTGTTCTATTTATACAAATGGATAAAATAAATCATTATACATGAGACTTTATCAAAACTTAGCTCCATAACTGGTCTAAATCAAAACCTTGGTTCCAAATTTTATGATATAGCCCTTTCAAAGGTTCATTTAGGCGGCCATCTTGAAAAATGGCCGCCATTTTGGATTTTTCAATGGCCCATCGGGTCAAAATTTTCCACTTCCCTTCTAGTAACACCACACCAAATTTGGTGCTTGTATCACCATTTGCACGATTTTGACAAAAAATGGCACTTATCCGCTCCACTATAAATCAAAATCATATTACAAACCATCTGATTGGACGAGACGTATGTCTCGGCCAATCGGATTGGTTGCTGTATGATTTTGAAGGCTTACTTGGAATTAGACCGGATGATGAATACCACCCCTGGTTGGATAAATTCGATAGTTACCTCGCTTTCGATTAGCCCATTTTCGATTCGACGTAACTCATTATAATGCAATGGAAGAGGGCAAACTCGTTTATTCATTTTGATAGTTTTAATCGAACAAACGGATCTTTTGTATTCTGTATCGAACAGAGATTACAGAGAGTACTTGAGACTTTCGGCACCATTCTCGCAAACAAGCAGGCTTAATCGGAACCATTTTTTATCGTACCCTTTGCTTTTACCCGAATATCATAAAATTAATGGGGTATTTTGTGTACATTAACTATGAATGAAATTTGATCTTCAATAAAGTTAAAAAATATCACAG
The DNA here is from genome assembly GCA_963680895.1 of Fragum sueziense. NCBI lineage: Eukaryota > Metazoa > Mollusca > Bivalvia > Cardiida > Cardiidae > Fragum > Fragum sueziense. The sequence continues at coordinate 7,900,663 of OY804593.1, read as the reverse complement.
GTAGAATTTACAAAATGTGTTCCCTGGTCTGGTAAAATGGTTAGTATAGAATCAGATGCGCAGATTAATACACATCCATGGTGAACTCTGATTACTTTTACTTCACTTTCACTAAAGTCTTCTTAGGTCAAAACGTAGGTAATGATAAGACTGTGCGTTTGTACAAAATGGTCTGGATTCGCGAACATCTCATGTTCCATGCGGGCCCCTTTTCTATATCCCGAATCTTTTCTTAAGTATAATTTTACATCAACTAGTGATAAATAAAAAAAATCTATGTATGTACAACTGGAAAGCGATATGTTGCAATGATAACCATAACCCTTTCCCAAACAACGCCTGGTTTTGACGTCCACGATGAAAACACATGGGAAACATTGATACAAAAGAATATAATGTTCTTAATCAGCATTTCTCTTTTTCGCCTTTTAAAATATCTTTCATGCTATATTCAATAGAAACCGTATTTTTGTTAACATCAGATTTCAAATTGGAACACCTTTATTGTAATACTGTTTTGGGAAAAAGGAAAAAAAAACACTTTTAAAAAGTAAATCGACTAATATGTTATCATTAAGAAAAGAAGGACGTTGTATCATATTTATCTAATGATTTATTTTTGCTTGCACAATAGCACAATATTTCATTCAAACGAAGAAGTTTTCTTACGTTTGGCTTTTCATCTTTTTGTTCAAATGTTTTTGAAACATTTTGGTTTGGTTTCATTGTAAATTGTACTATCCCCCGCTCGCCAATGGTCACAGTTTACTTCTAAACGAAATAGGTCGAAAAGAGCGATGAACTCTGCACGGAGAGTATATAATCAATCCGATTGGCCTAGAAATACGTCTGGTCCAATCAGATACCTTGTAGTGTATTTTAGAATGAAATAGACGATCTAGAATTGTTGGTGAATATGGTAACCTTCGAAAACATGTGTCAATCGAGAAAGAGATAGCCCATGCCCAGTCATGCCTTATGACGACCTGAAATATTAAAGCTTTAGAAAACATTGTGGAAAATGAAGAAATTGTTTGTGACAAACAATTTCTTCATTCCCCACAAAGTTTTCTAAACAAACCCTCCAAAAACTGTAAAATTCCACGCTCTTAGTATTGTTGTCTGCAGTACCTTTGAATTTGGACAAGTCTAAAAAGTTTGCCGTCCGGTAATGGGTTAGATCTGAGCATTCTATCACATTAGTTTGATGGCGGATTAACGGGAAGACGAAACATCCCGCGGCGAAAATCCTTGTTACCGTTATTGTTCTAATTATTCGGATATCAACAGATATCATCGCGATTGCACCCCCGATATGCCGGTTTATCGCTACCGTAAATCGGCGTGACGCCCGCCCAGTCACTGGGGCGGCCCACTTTGCGTTAAAACGTTGGATCGCACAGTCGGAAATATAAATATCGTCTCAAAAACTTTCTAAACTATCGACCGTTTGATTCGTTATCGACAGAAATGCGTCTACCTTTAACCGTTCACCGAAAATATGTCTGCATAACGATAATTTGTCTCTACGAAGTCTAATGCTATTTACCTCATGAATGCAGGTCTAATCTCCGGCCAAAATTGAATCTCGGACTGACCCTTTCCCAAACGATTCTATATTAGACTGGTCCAGTTTACAAGCTGTTATACGTAGACTACAAAATACACGCTGATAAATTACTAGTTTTTGCATAGCGCAGAAAAGTATTGAGGCAAAAGGGGAATGCTGAAGATCAACATTTTCTTTTTTGTCTCGACGTTTTCCTGAGCTATTTCTATCATTGAAGTGAACGCTAGGTCTTGTTTGGAAAGGGGATAACCAGGCGTAATCATGTAAAATTGGCGTAATGGCGTTTAAAACAAAAAGGACTTAGATAAGCTAGGTTATGCCCGCAGTCAAATCAAGATCCACATTGTTCTCATAAACTTTCCTTGTAATCCACCCTCCAAAGACAAAACATCAATGTTGTCAAAATTGAAAGCTACTGCATGAATAGTAGTTTCCCAGGTCTATTAGTAGAGGCACGAATCAGCGTGAATATTTGAGAATAAGTAGATCATGGCTTTAAAATATAAGTTCAAGTTTTCTATGCAGAAGCTTACGCCATAAATTGGACCCCGTTAATTTTTGTCGTTTGGAAAAACGTCCTTTTTATAAAAAATGACTGTAAGGGGTTGTGAATAAGGATGTGATTGGTGTACAATGTAGCACAGAAAATATTGAGACAAAAGGAAAAATGCTGGCTATCAGCATTTTCTTCTTTTGTCTCAATACTTTCCAAACCTTCACTGGTAGGCACGTCAAATCAATGTCTTGTTTGGAAAAGTGTTCATCAAGGTCAAGTCAAACCGTGAAAAACGTCGTCCACAAGGTTCTTGTGAATCGTGTTAGATGGGTCAAGATTGAACGTTGACGCCAACTATCGAAAACACATCAAAATATTGTAAACTGTGAAACATATTGTCTGTGCTAGGCATGGATGATTTGTTAACCTTTTCCCAAATATGAGATGATTTTGACGTCCCCGTTGTTACTCTTTTCCATCAAATGTAACCCTTTCCGAAGATCTGTTTTAACTCCCCAAATAGAACGTCCCAAATAGAAAAGGCTTCGGAAAAGACAGACAATTGTTTGCAAAAAAACTGGATATGCTACTAGCATTTCGTTTGCTACCAACGTTTAACCCTTTCCCAAACAAAACCTGGTTTTGACGCCCCTAATAGAAAAGGCTTGGGAAAACATTGAAACAAAAAAAAGAAACTGCTGATAACCAGCAGTTTCTCCTTTTGTCTCAATGTTTTCTGTGCCATATTTTACACAAATCCTATCTTTAATAACATCCATTTTGTCACTTGTGGCAGTTTTTGAAGTGGATCACCCTAAAATTTTGCCGTTTGGGAACCCCGTTTTACTTTGAGAAGACCAGTTGCTTGTCTTGCTATTTAACCCTTTCCCAAACAACGAAATTTTAGGGTGATCCACTTCAAAAACTGCCACAAATGACAATATTGATGTTATTAAAGACAGGATTTGTGTAAAATGTGGCACAGAAAATATTGAGACAAAAGGAGAAACTGCTGGTTATCAGCAGTTTCTTCTTTTGTCTCAATGTTTTCTAAAGCCTTTTCTATTCGAGACGTCAAGACCAGGTCTTGCTTGGGAAAGGGTTAAAGCATTGGGGTACATTTCATTCATAGCTCGGTTATCATCACGATTAAAACTGAAGTAAAAAGGATTAACCACATTGACCCTTTTCCAAACACTTGCTGGTTTTGAAGTCCCCTGGTACTCTCCAATAAAGAAAGGTTTGGAAAGCATGGGGGTTAAAGAAGAAAATGCTGAAAACTAATATTTTCTCCTTTATCCTCTGAACTTTCGTTACTACAATAATCAAATAATTATTCTGCAGATAGTTACAATATTTTTTCCTCTGCAAAACCTTTCATTTCGAAGAACTCCAAAATTATGTCGTTTGGGAAAATGTTAAACGGCACTCTACCTATTTCACGCAGTTTTATTTCTCTAAAATCGCGAGAATCTTCATTTCTTTACGACCCTCTGTCGCCTCAGTTCCAGCCTAAATACCCCTGAAATACCTTTTAACTTCACCGCTCACTGATTTAACCTTTTCTATAATAAGCGTTGGATAGACGTTTCAAGTAAAACATACTTTGGAAAGCGACGAGAGAAAAGGAGAAAATACAGTAAAAAGACATTTGCTTCTTTTCTCTCAGCGCTTTCCGCGCTACTATAGGCCTACGATTTTTCGTTTTTACTAACTTTGGCATTTGTCGTCTGCATCATATTTGATTTGGAAAGGTTTAGTAATTTCTTGTATGAGAAAGAGCTAATCGAAATATATCTGATAATCGAACAATCCTGAACACGGCACCCCGAATTCTTTTGCACTTGGAACAACGATTTTGATGTATCAAAGCGCTGAGAGTACTGTGAGTTACCATTTGGCCTTGACACACTCAGTGGTTAATCCACTACCAGACGGCAAAAATTTAGACTGGTCCAAATCCCATGATGTTACACAAGACAATTTCAAATGAACGAAATATAACATTTATTGGTCTTTGATTTTATGAGTAGAAAATATGGTCGGATATGACGAAATTGCGTTTCTACATTTTTATCGAAATCCTTCATTTTGCTGGGAGTCAAAAGACGTCACTGTGTGGTACTGTATACAGGGAAAAAAGCCTGGACAGACACAGAGCCATAGAAACATTTCGTTTGTTGGCAGCTCATTTCCTTTTTTGGCGAGAGATAAATTTAAGCCTTTCCAAAAGAGATTTTTTTGCTGTCGTTAATTCAAAGGAGTTGCTGACGACAAGATGTGTGTCAGGCCTACTTAATTGACTTTGTAAATCGTGGAGCGGAAAGCATTTGGAAAAGGGGGAAATATGTCGGATTAAAGCAACATCTTTTCTGTCATTTCTGTCTGAACACCAACAGAAAAACTTGTTCGAGAAATTCCTAATCATGTGAGGTCTTTTTCCTTAACACATTACCACACAGTGACTCCTTTTGACTCCCCAAAAGATTATGGCTTTGGAAAACATCGTGGAAAATGAAGAAATTGCTTGTGACAAGCAATTTCTTCATTTCCCACAATTTTTTCTACCCAGAAAAATCAAAGAATGCAAAATTTCATTCAATTCATATTGTGGTCTGCAGCATCTTTTAATTTTGACAAGTCCAAAATTTTGTCGTTTGGTAATGGGTTAATATGGAATCATATCAACATGACTGGTATACTGCGACAAACGGAAGAGACCGCTTTTTACAAGCATTTACTACACGTCTGCTTCTCATATTTGGTCCTCTGTAAACCGACGTAATTCAACCAACAAGTAGAACAGAAACATGACAAAGTGGTGCAAATATAAATAATAATTATTGCATATCACCAATGTAACATTAACAATGCAAATCAAGTAAAATAATAAATTATAACCAAATTTCTAATCCGAATTAATCCTTTCCCAAACAATAGGCCTACCTTGTTTTGGCGTCCATAGTAGAAACAGCTTGAGAAAACATTGAGAGAAAAGAAGAATTTGCTGATGATCAACAATTTCTTCTTTTCCCATAGAATTTTACCGCCACAGCATACATATTTCTAAACCTTTTGACACCATTTCAATTCCACCCACAACTCCTTTTAAATAAGAGAAGTATAAAAGTTCGCCGTTTGGGAATGGGTTTACTTAGGTTCGTTCCAATACAATACAACATCATTTTAGACTGTTCAACAATTAAGAAGAGCGATATTCCAAAATTTGAAATAAATCTACATAATAGATAGTTCTTAGTATATCAAAATACATGGCATTCCTTTGGTAGCACAGAAGTTGTTACGAGGATTTTGTTGAAAAAACAGCGATATGTATTGACACCACCTCGGAAGAAATTTCTGAAGACGCTCTTACGAACTTACGACAGAAAGCCGTTGTAACGGGTGGGTATTAACGCACTAAACATTAAAATACACGTATTTGGGTGGTGTATCAGTGGTACAATTCTGAGGAATATTCAACTTCTACTTGAGAAATAGATACGCTTTTATGTAGATAGATGTTGATCGCCGTTAGAATCTATGGGAAGTCTGCAACTGCTAAAAAATACAGACACCTACCAAAATATATGAGCCTGGATCTGGAAAAACGTCCCTTAAGGCTTTTGAGTCCAACATAGATCCAGATCAGCCTGTGCATACGCACAGTCTGATCAGGATCCATGTTGTTCTCTAATAGCTTCTTCGTGACCTGTTGTAACTTAAAGAGAGCAGTATGGATGCATGTTGGTCTGCATCTGACAACAGGCTGATCTTGAAACTCGATTTTCTAAAAATGCTAGAAGGGACGTTTTTCCAGATTCCCGCTCATATGTTTTATAAGAGCTGAAATCTGTAGAAAAGGCCTTTGTGTCACTTGAGACAACCATGGCTCCACAGTAGTCTTGAATGCTATAAGGACTCTTTCTACAAATCCCGGCTCGTGATTATACAAACAGAAAGATGTGTTGCCTTTGGTTTGCCGTGTCCAAAAAGCTGTATCTAATTAGCTTTTATAAGAAGCATCTACGGTATTTTGCTTAACTTCTGACTATAAAATGCATACCAATGCACAAATCATGGTACATGTAACAATGGATGATAATAAAGTTTGTCCTAGAAGAATGTTTTGCGGACAATAATCAAATATTGACAATTAATCCAGTTAGAAGTAACATTTCTAATGACAATAAAAACTAATTTATTCGTCGCCGAAATAATTTATTTACCAAGTGCAATGTGTCTGTGAATTTGTTGTTTCTTACTAAACAGTATACCGTATCTACTTTACAGAAAGAAGAATTTTGCCCCAAAATATGGACCGTAAATGCAGGGGTTCAAGATTTAAAAAAAAATACGACACCAGTACACAAAAATACCGACGCCATCTTGGCAACAGGTAAAAGGCACTAACGACTTTTCAAAATGCAAAGAAAATCATTTATTGTTAATCAAATCCTGTGTTGTGGGTACTCATTTGCAAATGAGTACCCACATCATAGGGTTGGATTTGAAATAACAAATGTACAATTATGTTTAGTCCTCTTATCTGTTGCTCTGACAAAAATCTACTTTTTTCGATTGAGAGGTTTTGTTTATTTGCGTTTCTGTATAAATGTAGAACAGAACAAGTATACTGAACAAAAAAGAAACCCCTTCGCCCAGTTTAAATGTAGATAAGTTCGCAGAGTTTCAATCGTTACATGAAATTTGAATTGGCAAATACAATGTACTTTGGGCAAGTTTCTTTTTGTGTTCAGTATATAAGCTTATCGAATCTGTAAAACATGTTACAATTTTTATTTTTGAAGTAATTAACGTTGTTCACATTATATCCATATGATGGGCATTTATCGTCATATCCACGTCGTTTACTTGTTAAATTACGAACGTAAGATTAAAAAACACAAACTTCATAAATTAGTATCGTAATTGCATTGCACATAAAGTTGACTATGTCATTTGACCCGTGCCATTCCAACTTATGGTCCACTAGCACTTGAACACCATTTTCGTATTAAGCGTATATAACTTCGCCCCATTGTAGCACATTCCAGTTTCTCTGCTCTACGTGTCCTCCGTACTAAGCCCTATACAACTGCCCATGCATTCGATAGACGATAATCGATCCGCTTAAGCAGTGGGCAGCCTTTTCTCACATAATGTAATTTCCGAGGCAATCAATCGTATCTCTGATTATCTCCGACTTTTGGCACCGCTGTCGTTATATTGCACCTTTTTGGTTCACATGAATTAATTCCACGTAATACTGTTTCCATGGTAATCATCTTTCCATGCATCGACACTGTTTAATTTGTTTCACTTTCTTGTGTTTGAATCCCTTCTTCAGTCCCGGACATTTCAGCGTCACAACAATCGTATGTTTCCGTTTTGGTTTGCACACGCCGCAAGATCGAAACACTTTCCGTTTCATGCGCTTGCGCAATGTTTTCGGAATATAAAATGAATTACATTGCCCATAACAGAATCTATTCAAAACACGTCGTTTTAAACACCCGGGTTCCTTAATAACTTGCATAAATGGTTCCGTTTTACACCAAGTCTTTTTAAATTTGCCCATCATTTTAAGGGGAGTTAATTGTGTATCACCATCACTCATGAGTGGCGGTTCCTTTTCACTATTTCTATCGCGTTTATTTCCACCAATCAGAATGTCTGAAAGTTTTACTCCTTGTGTGACGTTCTTTCTGACGTCACCAAAATTCGCCATTATATTGGCATCACTATTTAATCCAGATTTGTGACCTGAAGATGGTTCAGATGTGAGCATCTTCAGGAACTGTCGTCGTCTCTGTGCATCCGTCTGTGTGTATGTGTGACATCGAGTGTTTATAGCTAACAGCACAACCGCAACGGATATAGAAGCCGCCGTTTGTAAGTTCTTACGCCACAACATTTTTGGTCTAAATGCAGTCACTGAATCTGAAAGAATATAATGGATATCGAGGTTAGTGAAACGATATAAACATTTTGTCACTTTTCAACAAAAATCTCGTATCTACAGCTTTAAACAAGCTGTAGGTATGAGGTTTTTTGTTGAAAAGCAGCGATATATTTCATAAATTGAATACAAAACACCGATTTTTTTTGTCTAAGATTTATCTAATATAATTGCTTTCTACTCATGTATCATAGACATAGAATTTATCAATCTTTATTTCATTATTCCTTTGATAAACAAGATCTAAGAGCGAACTAAGAGGAAAGCTTTTTATAAAAGTTTTTAGTGACAAAATGTAGCTAGAATGACAGTTTTCTCAATGTGTTCTTAATGAAATGCACTAGATCTTTAGCATTCTAAGAATGGTTGAACAATTTTCGTACGAATTTTAATAATGCGTATATTACTCATGGTGCATCATAAAATCATCCATGTTAATTAGGAACTGTTTTACCACGAGAAGATGTAAATCAAAATTAAATCCACACGATTACTCTAATTTTAATCGGTCTAACATGGAATAATCTATTGGATCTAATTGAATCGCGTTCTGTTAATTGTGGTGTACCACGATGACGTCATCTTCTTAGTCCCGCCCACAATTATACTTGACCAATGAACTTTATATATCTGAAATTTCCTAGAATTGAAGACGTTCACAGATATTGGACTAAATACCATTTTCTACATTCAATCTGTTCTGTCTTTTAGAATAATTATATACTTGTGTACATAGTTGCTATCATAATGTTAGCCAACACAAATACCGGTAAAACAATTAGATAGAACCTTCTAAGATGGGGTTTCATTTTAACCCTGTGTAGAAAATGGGAAACTGGGGAAAGAAACATGAAAACAAAGATATAACCTTCCGGTTCTTTACAATTTGATTCCTTAATCAAATGAAAATTGATTAGATTTATCTTTATGTTTATGTAAATTTTTCTCTCAATTTAAAGATTAAATTTAGTTATTGTAAATTTGATGCAGATTCTTTAGTTAATTTTACCTTGATTACAGGTTTTGATAGGTATCCTCAAAAAATAGAAAATATATCCCGAACTTTCATCAACAATTTCTCAAACTTTTATGAATCATGTGTATCTCGTATTGACTGGACAAAGAATAAACAATTCCTAATATTTTCGCGGTATTTATACAGATTCGTCCAAGAAGTACGTCGGAGCTATCAATTTGCGAAGCAATATTGCAATGCTTTTCAACAAAAACCTCGTAACTGCAGCTTATTTTAAGCTGCAGTTACGAGGTTTTTGTTGAAAAGCAATATTGTTTGATTGATATTTACGGAGATCGTCGTCTCGATAATGATCGGAGAAAACACGGTCTAGACCGGCCCCAAGATTACTTCCGACCTCCATGTTTGACACAATCAATCAGACATGATTACAAACAAGACTCCGGTCGTCATCCATCAGTCAACCCTCAAACAAACAATAATTTTGAAGAATCCATTATATTGGACTAGTAAACAGATTTTATAAAAAAAAATGTTTATGTCAAGTATCCTAAAATTGTTTGTTGCCTGTAATTAGTTTCAGTGTTATTTTTCGACGTATGGGTAAGTTGCGATGACGATAAAATGTTAGAAATGACCTTGAGTCATAGTTCATAAAATGGCCTTGAACTGTTTCGTTATATTTTGGCGGAGGAATACATTATCATTTTGTACAACGTGACAAACAATGATAGACTGGAATCCTGGCTCAATTTGTTTACAGTTCAGAAATTATCCCTTGTGAATTGGTGTTTCTTGACCCTTTTCATGGCAAATTAAGCTTTGTTAGATAAATAGTTTTGGTGAAATGCATATTTGTGTGGTTAATATGTAATGAAAAGATATATGATAGCACAAGGATGGTTACATAATCTTTTGACAGAGAAAGGATTGGATGTTTTTGCATTCAATTTCAACCAACCAATTTAATGCAGTCAAATGCAGAAAAAAACCAACAAAAGTTTAATGTTGGATACAATTAGAAACATCTGATTTTACCTGCTTAGAATAAATCTATGACATCACGTAATAAATAGCAAATAAATTATAATCACGTAATAAACGGAACAGTTTTACGCCATGTTTTACGACGTGTCTGAGAAAACCGATTAACAGTTTGTAAGTTCGCGACAAACTTCTATAGCACAAATAGACAACTAATGTGTTTTCACGTAGACAGCGAGTTCTCAATCATGGTAGTGTTTGTCTAAAATTGAAGAGTTTGAACTTGGTGCGATTAACTGTCTCCCAAAGAGCCCAGTACTAACTTAAGACGCCCCAAGCTGAATATGAATTAGAAAACAAATGAGGAATAGGGAAAAATGCTAAAAACTATCGATTTCTTCAAGTTACTAAATGTTTTGTTACTTATAACTTGCAATATTTTCATTTACATTATTATGTATTTTGACATCAGTAAACAGTTTAATCAAAGAAAACAGGCTTTTGACGCCCCTGGGGAAAAGGGTTTGGGAAAACATTGAAGCAGAATAAGAAAATGCTGATAATCAGCATTTTCTCCTTTTGTCTCAATATTTTCTATGATATTTCGAGCATAAATCCTATTTTTATCAACATCCATACTATCGTGTGCAACAGTTGTCAAAATGCGTTCAGTTTTGCCTTTTGTCAAAGGGTTGACAGTCTGTAGACAAATTAGTGTATGTCAAAGATTGACTAGTTTGAACTTGGGTGCGATTATCTGTCTATATAGGACTTGCTGGGGATGATTGGTTAAGTCTAGCACTCATCAGTCAGTCTGCAGTTCGAGCATGAGACAGTGTTTGTCACATCAATTGTGCTAATTGACCGACCCACCCACGTCAATCAAACTATCGATTGTCCAATCACATGACTCACACAGTCACGTGTATCCACGAAATATTCAACACAGAAATTTAAACTTGGCTTAATGATTTCTTTGAGACAAATTAGGGGGTCCATGCTAGGTCGTCGGAGTTATGAAACTGCACTCGAAAAAAAAATATTGTAAAAGTATGTTCCCAGGGAAACAACATGCATTATGTATTTACAAAATGCAACGAACTGTTGTTTCCTATGACAAGGTTGAATGAAAAGGATGATTTAAGTCACAAGGGTTCTATTCAGTTCTATTTTCGGTGTTTTATTCGTTGTCATTTACACATTTAAATAGCCTACTCAAATTTTCATTTCTGTAAGAGGCTTTCCAAGCTTTTTTCTTTAATGGCGTCTTTTGGGAAAAGAATAACAATTGATATATTCTCTCAATATCCTTAAGTCTGGTAAGTGATTTTCCCAATAGTCACAACGGCTCTCGTTTCTCTATTTTTGAGGTTTGAATGAATCATAACTTCTGACTAATTCAATCAATTTTGCATTATAAACCGTAAGAAACGTGTCTGTTAACAAGTAATTGTTATTTCAAACGTCGTCTGCTATTTGACGTAAAGAAAATACGAAACTGCGGATAAAAGGCTAGTGGCCGACGACAAGAAACTGGACTCAAAATGAATGGACCGCGGCATGTGAAAACTTAAGCCTAGCCCATTACCAATCGACACAATTTTGACAGGTCCAAATTCAAAGATATTGCAGACGGCAATTTCAAATGAATGAAATGTAATTTTCTTTGTCTTTTCCGGGTAGAGAACATAGTGGGAAATGAAGAAACTGCTTGTTTTAAGCAATTTCTTCATTTTTCACGATGTTTTATTTTCCAAAGCAATTATCGTGAGGGGAGTCAAAAAGAGCAATTGTGTGGTAATGTTTTAAATATGTCTGTATTGGATTGTATGGAGTTTTGCGTCCCACTCAAACAACTACGGTCATATGGAGACGAGACCTCCGATTGAAGTGCCATCCGAAAGACTAAAGTGGCGGGGTATCAAACCTGCGACCCCTGTGTTACAAGTCTAGCGTGCAACCACTGTATCAAACCCGTCCCTTGTACTTGGACCAAAATCGGAAAAAGGCATTCATGGCATTTGAGGCTAATAATGGACCCAAAATGACCAACATGGATTCTGATCAGAATCCATACAAATGTGTTGCAGTTGCAAAAAGCATCAGGATCTTGATCAGAGGTGCGTTCTTTAGAGCGAGATTTCTTGAGATATCTTGACATTTTTTAAGATGTTTTAGGATAAAGCGTTCTTTAGAGCAAGCTTTTTAAGACGCTCAGTGGGAGGCGCCATTACCCTTTACTTCGTGCGGAACCCCTCGGTCAACTCTGTACAAACAATATAAAAGAGATTTGACCGAGTTGTTCCGAACACTCCATGATTCATAAACCGCGGTGTTCCGAATGCTCCATACTTTATACAAATGACGTCATGATGACGTCATTTGTATAAATATCGAGCATTCGGAACAGCTCGGCCAAAGTCTCGGTCTTAGAAACGCTTTATCAAAAACACCATAAGAAATCTTAAAAATCTCGCTCTAAAGAACGCGCCTCGGATTACGTGTAGGGGAAGGTCGCTTTTTTTGCGCGACGGGTGACGAATTTAAAACAGAATCTTTGTTGACGGAAAATACACTGAATAAATCTAATCATGAATATGTTCTCCTGTTTCCTCAATATTTTATACTTTCTTGAAGAAAAAGTAGCTCTTTGAGCCTCCTTTGGAAGGGCGCTTCGTAATTATTATATCTCAATTTGCTCGTACAAAGGCATCAAGGCACCTTCAGTGCTTATTTATGTGATTTTCAACAGACAACTTGTGTTTTATTGGCTACATCAGAAAATATTGTAACTACAGATTTAATAAGCTGTAGTTACGGCATTTTTGAACATAGCCGGCGGTTTATCGGATGTTCCGAACGCTCCAATATTGAATCATTTCCGAACCAGCCAAACAAATTGCTTTGGGTTTTGCGTCTCAAATAGAGAACGATTGGAAAGCTTTGAGAGAAAAGAAGAAAATGCTGATGATCAGCCTTTAACACCATTGAAGACCTTACATAAATGCATTACTTTAGCACTATCTCAAAGGGCATTGTATTCTTGTAGGACTATGGTAGGATTAAAGCACTAGATAGCAACCGTTTTCAACGGGAGACAATTTAGGTAAACCGTACAGCTGTATCGACGACAGATCACGGTCCATGATAACATGTTGACGTGGTAACGATTGTTTTTAGACATTATTAACTTATTAGGAATTTCAACGGATCGACGTATGCCCTACGAGCGCGCCACGAAGTACGATATCGTTTGTGTTATTGCAAAACATCGTAACTCCAGCTTGGGTTACGAGGTCTTGCAATAATACCGACGATATGCTCTCACCACACCGCACTCATATACCATTCTATGACTTTCAAATACACGATCGCAATGCAAGTTACTATCGTGTTATCAAATTTACAACAATTGTTCCTTGAATCAATGATTTGAAAATGTGTATTCGTCTAATAAAATGTTTATTCTCACAGGCGACAATCACGTGATTTTGTCATGATATATTTTCCTCACTTATGTAAACAAAAACACTCGGTAAGAACACATTTTCTTAAATTTTAAACCAAATACTTAACTCTCAGAATTGAGATACGTACCATTCGATGCGTCGTAATCTCCGATTTATTTTGATACAAAGATCATCCCTCAAATCCATGTCAAAGCTGAGAAAATTCGTGCAAAGTGCAAACATTTCTTAAGAAAATATATCACGGCATTTTGAAATACTTTGCACGAATGTTCTCAGCTATGACAGGGATTTGAGGGAAGATCTTGGTACCAAAATAGACCAGAGAATATGACGTATCGAATGTCACGTGTCTCAATATTGGGTGTTAAGTATTTAATTCAAAATTTGAGGAAATGTGTTCTTACCGAGTGTTTTTGTTTACATAAGTGAGGAAAATATATCATAACAAAGTCACGTGATTGCCGCTTGTGATTCTGTTCTATTCTAAATGTCTTTCAGTTAGCCAACTGTACGCAATAGGTACACTTTCAGCACCGTCTGTATCTAAGATTGTTTTTACTTAATTATGAGACACTGATTAATCCATTCACCCTAGAGGGAATATAGAATTTTTTTTCTTGCTCCACAAAAAACAAAATACCGCGTTTGAAGTTGCGATAAGGTGTAAAGAACAGGGAAAGTTCATGCCATTAATTTGTTCATCATTTCGTTAATTTATTACTCAAAGATGCGAGATACCCTTTCATAATAATACCATATCACCGCTTATTTTTCGAAAACCTCTTAACTACAGTTTGTTTAACTTAGCTGTAATCTGCTAAATGAGGTCTTTATGATATAAAGACATAAAGTTTATGTCATTTGAGAGCAACATGGATCCAGATTAGACTTTCTGTGTCTCACCCTTTGTCCTTTTTTCCTGTCCTTAAAATTGTGATAGTTACATGGTACATTAAATAAAATGAAAGCAATTTTCTAGAAAGAAATGATAACATATACGCATCGAATTATTTCGTTCGAGTCGCATTTGGTTCACTGAATGAAAACATGCCATTGCGAAGAGACACTTAAACACAGTCTATCGCTGCTTTTCAACGAAAACATCGTATCTGCAGCTTAATATAAGCTGCAGATACAAGGTTTTCGATGAAAAGCGACAATATTATGAGGGAAAATGTTGAATGTTCTCTCAATAGTAGAGATGAAACAGCGAGGGTAGAGCTGCGGGATTAAAGAAACGCGCCTGTAAGCTGTAGTGAAATTATTTTCACACTTTTTTGTTCGCATTTATGGGCGGTTTTTATGGCATACCGGAACGTAGAGGCAGTGGTTTACATGTGTTTTATAGAACGTTTCTTATGTTAGACGAATAGAACGCAATGTGACTACAAAAATCAAATTCGACTTGAAAGGATGACAATCGATATCGTTTTCCACAAGGAACTTCTTTTAATAAAAATCCATTGTAACCTATTTAAAAAAAAAAATAAAATACCAACATTGTTTCGTTTTAATTGTAAAAAACAAATTTTACATCGGGGAATCACGTGTCGCAACAATCCCAGCATTTCTCTGCTTCAAACCGAATTCAAATTGATCAAATATTAATAGAAGTAGGCTACAGAAGATTTTCAGCAATTGTAGTGTTACGTAATTCCACACCGTGAATTTAGAGGGGTTTTCATCAAAGAATGTATCACTTACGCTGAAATACATGTATCTATATCAATATCTACCAATAGATGTCGCCAACGTCGATAATCATCTATCTATGGTGGGCATTCTGGGTTAACTACTTTCAAGATGTCAGCGCCCATAAATTGCATACACTTGATACTTCCTGTCACGCGGCACATTTGATTCACATGCTTGCATAACGTAAAATGAATAATCTGATTCGAGTTAATTATTTCATTCGATAAATTTGAGACGAAATTCAAACTTTATTTTGATGCAAATGTAGTTTTTTATTATATTGTTCTGCTTACTACTTTTTGGCGACAGGATTTCGGAGTTATGCGCACCGCGTAGTGATTAAGCCAAAATAGGATACCCAGAATGACCAAATCAGTCAGTCCAAAAATAGAAAATTAAAGACTGGAAATTTTAGACTGACTACTTAGTCAATGGTATCTATATAATTTTCAAAATAGGAATCTTTATTTTTTCAACGAAATCTTTGGTGCAAATCAGAATATATTTGTCGGTTTATCAATACATATTGGTAAACCCAGTCTATTTTAGCACAAAATTCATTGCCAATCAAAGGCGTCGTCATCAAGTGGCGTCTAGGTGCTGGGAAGTTAATTTCCATTTGAAAGAGAAAATATAAGAAATGGAATAGCTTTGAAATTTAAAGAACTCAACTCTATTACTTTGGTGGGGTAAATAGATACTTTGTACTTGTCAAGTGGATGGTTTTAGAAATATAGGAAAGGCTCTTTTATACTAGACAGTGAGGTATTCATACTGTTAAATTATATAAAAAGTTTTAAAGTGGGTTCAATTTTCCAGGAATTTTAGTGTTTCGAACTTGGAATTTTGATCCTGGTATTTTTTTTTTAACTATTTTACACGGCATTGATAAAAGATCCCGTTTCATCAAAACATTCAGGACAAATATTTTGTTTCAGCAATGTCCTTTCCACCAGTTTAAACCACATTCACATTGCCTAGTTCAAGGATGATTCTTTAGCGGTTGTGTCCTAAATGCGTTGTCGATTTTATAATGTTTTGTATTACAGCTTAACCATGATTAATTTACAACCATTACAGTTAGGACCTTGAAAGTATTGATGAAACTGACCCCCAATCGGTATGTACTTGTATGTATAAATAAACCATGACCTCTGGACAGACGAGTCAAACTGAACAGGTAAACCAGGTATGTAAACGTCGTGGTTTTAAGAAGGCGTTTACCGTTAGATGTAATCACAATACCCCTCTCACGTAGGACAACAAAAGTTAAAAATACATTTGAGTCTCAACGTTGATGGTGGCACTATACTATAATAAATTATTATGTGACGCTAGAATTGCTTCATTTTCGGATGTCCAATAACAGAACAATACTTATGAAAGAGTGGATGACAATCTTTACTGTCACTTTCAAACTTTTATATTGAATGTATACAAAGAATAACGAGGAGGACAACAAACGCCAAAGAATTCTTGCAATTTTTTGAGTTATTACCCCCTTTTCACCTGTAGCTGTTGGTGTGACGAATTATATCGCTGCTTTTCAACGAAAACATCGTAACTGCAGCTTAAAACAAGCTGCAGTTACGAGGTTTACGTTGAAAAGCGATGATATAATGATTCCCCCAATGCACTGATTTTAATACAGAGACAGACATGGCGTCTATCTTGAGTGATTCGAGAAAGTCTTTAATCATTTAAAATAAAAAGAATTCCTTAAATACAATGATTAAAAGAGGAAAATTATACTTAATTTCCTGCTCTTCGGAAAAATCCTTATTATTACGAACTTCTAAATTAAGGACAATAAAACGTTTGTGACCATTACATGTACACTATTTTCTCAAGAATACAAGAAAGGTTTATACTCAAATATCTATTTTTCTGATTCTTTGTCGTGTACCATTCGTTTAAGTTCACGAATGACTCAAAATTCTACGACATGATGGAACACATTGCTGGCAAAGACTGTTCGAACGAACTCGTGCTTATCAGCACAATTTTTTACAGAAAAAATCAAAATAAGATTATTCGATTTTAACAAGCCAGTTACGCCCATAAAATGATCCAGAGCTGATCGCCTTTGACTCAAAAAGTAGCTCTTAACTCGATGGAATTTGGAATATTTTAGAAAAAGTGATAAAACGATTAAAATATACAAGATTAGCCCGTGTGTTGGTAATGGACCATTACGCCGATTACAATTGTGTGCTAAAAATAGCTCAAACTAGAGGGCGCTGCTGTCAAGGTGGCCCAGGGTTCACTAGATTATGCAAAATGAACAGTAGGAATCGCCAACAAGGGCGACCTAGGTTGGTAATGGTGTTTCTTTTATCAAAATGTCCAAGTTCACATAATGAATATGCCATTTTTGTAATCGTTTGCAATATGGGCACAAACTTAGGCCTACTATATTGTAGAACATATTTATATCATATGTATTACCACAGGATAAACATTCTTGAAGCATTTTTACCATTCTGCTATGCAGACAGTCGCTAAACATATGCTCGACGACACAAAACTAGACTGGCCTAAGTTGAAAGAGATTCAAACAACGAAAAAAAGTATCAGAAATATTTTTTCGATTGAATATGCGTACGACAGGGATCGTGGATACAAGAATAAGTTGATATTGCCCAGCATTGCCCCTTTTGTTGTTTTCAAAAGCTTCACCGGCATCAAAAATGGTTATTTGTAATTAAGTTAAATATGTATTCTCTATTTTTACTATACATGTGTTCCGAATGCTTTCAAACGATCTACATGTTGTTTATCGGGAAAACCAGAGACGATATAAGTACACAAGATACAGCCATCTGGCGATTCTTTAAGCAGCAGCCAGCAAGTCGCAGTACAAAAAACCGTACTTATTTATCGCCTGGTTAACCAGCAATATGATCTAATTTGTAGTAATTGACCATAACTCCAACACAAATATGAAGTACCAAGTCAAAACGGGGCTTCTAGATAACGTCAATCATGGTCTAACTGTACATTTTGCGCGGTCTTACCAGAATCGAATTTATTCATATTTTAGCTTATGGTATATGTATACCATGAAATTGGTAAGTATTAAAATTGGGTGGTCATATATATGACCACCCAACTTTAATAGTCATCCGTTGCATGCAAACGGATCTTAACCACGAAGCACTGAAATCATAATACTTTCCGTTTACTTTTTTATAATTCACATACCAAACGCAAGTGTTTCTTGTCGCAATAGAACAACACTTAATTATTCGTTATATATTGATATACATTATGAGACAGATATTTTATTTTTTGTTCTTCACAATGTCGATACCATATGCGCATGTGGTAGGCTAGTGCTTGTGCTTTTTACACTTTAAAGTTTACGGGACCAAAATAAGGCCCATTTTCTCGTAATTTGGCCTAACTGGTACACATATAATTGGAGTGGATGTTCAATTTTGGGTCAAGTTATGATAATAAGCAATTACTGCTATCTTGTGTGTCTGCTCGAACTGAGCTGATAAGCAAAATACAGTGATTTGCTGGCGAAACAGACAAAAAAATCAACGTTACTTTTTTTAAGACGTTTTAATTTTTTAACGTAGAACTCTTCTAGATTCACGTTGGTGGATGAAGCAGAATAAAGTCAAACTCCTGGTCATTTTTAAAAATACATTGTTGGGTCACTACGAAATCAGCCGAAACTTTTATTAGTGTTTATGTAAAAAGTTAAATAAATAAATAAAAAAAGATACCTCTTTTATAAACGTCTTTCCTTTAAAGCAAAAGTAAATAATTTTGTTGCAAATGAACAGCACATCTGACAGGTAGGGCCCCTGACATTGTCTTGTTTTATCTCAATTGCATATTTTAACCTCACACTTCAAGCAAAATTAGATTCTCCTGATATCTCACAGATGAAATGGTTTTGAAGCATTTTTCATTCCAACAAATTTAACCCTTTCTCAAACAACATACTTTAAGGCTGCATGAATTCAAAAGTGTTGCAGACGACAAAATTTATCCAGACTGACAGAATGAAAATTTTCTTTGATACAAGGGTCAATATAAATGGAAATGCTGGTAATCTGCATTTTCACCCATTTCCATCCATATCCAATGTTTGTCATTTATGTCCGTTAAAATTCGTCATTGTTTGGGAAAGGATTGACCTATTTTTCAAGAATTTGACACACTTTAAGTCAGAATCTAAATTACTTGCGATGTAGAAATCTGTTTTCTTGGCTTGTGTTCAATTTTTTAAAAGATATTTTGCAACGCGTGGTGATCATATCCATGCATTCATTTACCCTTTCCCACCAAACAAGCCATAGTTTTGGCTTTCTACATATCGATGCTTTTCAACGAAAACCTCGTATCTGCAGCTTGTTTTAAGCTGCAGATACGAGGTTTTCGAAGAAAAGCAACGACATAAAAAGATAGGAAACATTGATGTAAATAACAATTATGGTATTCTTCGATGGCTTCTTTCGCTTCAATACTTTCTGATCCACACACAACAATTTCGTTTACAATAACGCGCACTTCGCCATCTGCAACAGTTTTCAAACTGGTGCAGGCGAAAATCTTGTCGTTTAGGAAAGCAATTGTTCTGGTTTTCAACATTTTCTCTTTTGTGTCATTGTTTCCCACATCTTGTTTAATTAGGGTCACCCAAACCAGTTCTTGTTAACCCATTACCAAACGACAACATTTTAGATCGGCCCAAATTCAAAGATGTTGCAGAAAATAATTTTAAGTGGATGAAATATAGCAAATTTTGGTCTTTTGGGGCAGAAAATATTGTGGGAAATGAAGAAATTGCTTGTCACAAGCAATTTCTTCATTTTCCACAATGTTTTCCAAAGCCTTTTTCTTTAGGGGAGTTAAAAGGAGTTAATGTGTGGTAATGGGTTAAGGAATGGATTGAGACGCATCTCTAATCGACCGAATAGCTGCATTAGCACGGCGGGTAGCCACGTGACACATCCTCACAAACAATTGCAATAATACAAATTTGGTTTGATGAATAAATGTGAGACGTGCATAATAAATTATGTCAGGGATGATCTGGACCCGGTTTCTCGAAAAAACTTAAGTATATTCTCACGAGAGCATGATCAACTTCAAAGGGATACTCTCCAACGTTGAAGGGTATTCGATTGAAGTGGATTTTGTGCGATTTTAGCATGGTGTTCAGATTTGAGCACGAGAACTTACTTAAGTTTTTTTTTCGAGAGACCGGGGGCTGGATAGGTGGATCTTTTAAAAAGCGCCTGATAACAAGAGGACCATGATGGTCCTATATCGCTCACCTGAACCAAAATGATATGAGCAACATATTTGTTCAATTCAATTGATATTTATGACTTTAAGACTGAAAACGAACTTATGATCAATAACATTGTGAAAATCAAACTCATCCGAGATGTAACGGTGCCCAACATTGTGTCAAAGTTTTGCTTTGAATGATAAATAATTGTAGATTCTAGAGTATAAACAAGGTCGATAACCGCCGAAAACAGCATTTTATCAAATTCAAGGGTACATAACTCTCGACTTTCTGATCAGATCCATTTGAAAATCCAACTCATCCAAGATCTTATGGTCCCCAAGAATGTGTCCAAGATTTGTCTTGATTGGTCAATAATTGTAGATTCTAGAGTGTAAACAAGGTCGAAAACAGCCAAAAACAGCAATTTTGTCAAATTCAAGGGCACGCAACTCTCGATTTTCTGATCAGATCAGACTGGAAATCATCCTGAACAGAGATCTTATGGTCCCAAACATTGTGTCCAAGCTTTGTCTTGATTGATTGATAATTGTAGATTCTAGAGTGTAAACAAGGTCGAAAACAGCCGAAAATGGCAATATCGTCAAATTCAGGGGCACATAACTCTGGACTTTCTGATCAGATCAAACTGAAAATCAAGCTCATCCGAAATCTTATGGTCCCCAACATTGTGTCCAAGTTTTGTTTTCATTGATTGATAATTGTAGATTCTAGAGTGTAAACAAGGTCGAAAACAGCCGAAAATGGCAATTTTCAAGGGCACGTAACTCTTGACTTTCTCATCAGATCAAATAGAAAATCGAACTCATCCGAGATGTTATGGTCGCCAACATTGTGTCCAAGTTTTGTATTGATTGATATATAATTGTAGATTCTAGAGTGTAAACAAGGTCGAAAACAGCCGAAAATGACAATTTTGTCAAATTCAAGGGCACGTAACTCTGGACTTTCTGATCAGATCAGACTGAAAATCGAACTCATCCAAGATCTTATGATCCCAAACATTATGTCCAAGTTTTGTCTTGATTGATAAATAATTGTAGATTCTATAGTGTTAACAAGGTCAAAACCAGCCGAATATGGCAATTTTGTCAAATTCAAGGGCACATAACTCTGGACTTTCTGATCAGATCATACTGAAAACCAAACTCATCCAAGATCTTATGGTCTCCAACATTGTCTCCAAGTTTTGTTTTGATTGATCAATAATTGTAGATGCTAGAATGTAAACAAAGTCAAAAACGGCTTTTTTGGACATTCAAGGGCAGATAACTCAGCACATTCTGGTCCGATCTGGCCCATAATCAAACTCATCCGAGAACTTATGACCATACTTGTTTTGACTAAGTTTGATCAAGATTGATTAATATTTGTGGATGCTAGAGCGTAAACACCAAATTGTGGACGGACAGACGGACAGACGGACAGACGGACGGACGGACAGACGGACGACGGACAAAAAGCGATCACAATAGCTCACCTTGAGCACTTTGTGCTCAGGTGAGCTAAAAATGTTATTGGCGACCAAACAACATTTTGTTTGATCGCCAAGAACTTTTATCGCGTGTCGTTTAACCCATTAGTTTACCAAACGACAAAATTTCGACTTGTCCAAATTCAAAGATGTTGCCGACGACAACTAAAAGTAAATGAAAAAGTACATTTTTAATCATTTGTATGGAAATATTGTGGAAAATGAAGAAATTGCTTGTCACAAGCAATTTCTTCATTTTCCCACAATGTTTTCCATAGTCAGTCTCTTGTGGGGAGTCAAAAAGAGTCAGTGTGTGGTAATGGGCTAAGAGATCCATCACATCCAGAAACTTCCTGATGTTTTTCGTCGTCTCTGCTTCAAAACATTTTCTAATTGGTAACGTGTTATTGTTGGCGCAAGATCGTACGGCACATGTTTACATTTTGTCCAAATGTAAAGAAAACAGTGTTGTACAAAACATGAATAAATTCTTTATAAGTGGTCGCTCTACCCATGTACCTTAATTTTCAAGATACAAGTTTACGTCATTATTTCTAAAGAGTTTTCTGCATTTTATCGAACAAAGTTTCGCCAACGATAGTAGGATTACAATTGAAGTTATCGTGTCACGTGATTCTCCACTGCTAGAATACCAACAGTCAAAATATACAGAAGCGTTTGTGCGAGTTAAGGTTTAAATTTAACCAGAAAAGAGTATAAAAACTGCGACTCAAAAGTCTTAATTTAGAAACCCCTTGAAAAATTACTTGGTTTATAAATGAGTTGAAAAGAAAAGTGAAAAATAACTAATTGAATTAAAAACTTATTAGCTTATTTAAAGGCAAATCTTAAGTGGAAAAAAATGATCTGTTTTTTAATCATACGCGCACGTCGATTCATTTTATAATGTCTCTTGTCGTGAATAAATTCAATGATATTAAACAAAATGTCATCTCCGATCGCCATGCCCAGATCCAAGCGGGAGGGCCTCATTTCTATTGCGTACCAAATGGGTCAAAAGTATGTTTAGAGCGTGCACGCATAAAATATAAGCGTAAATTCATGCGTCGACGCGTATATTTACGCGCCGACGCATAAAATTTATGCGAGCAGTTGAAAATTTATGCGTCGACGCGTAAATTTTCAACCGCTCGCGTACATATACGCGTCGACGCGTATTTTATCTATTAACCAATCAGATCCTTCGTTCCATCCATCAATTTTATGATATTAAGGGAAAGGTTTCTAACCGCCTCTCCCATTGGCCAGCTTTGGTTTCACTTTTTTACTGCTGCTTGCGCAAAATTTACGCGTCGAGGCATATTTTTTCAACTGTTGGCGTAAATTTTATGACGCGTATATTTTATGCGTGCACGCTCTCTCGTAGACTTTTGACCCATTTAGTACGTCATACATTTCCCCATCGAATTGGGTTGGAATTTAAAGAACGGTGCGAGTTATCTGATTTTCAAAAGTGGCATGCACGACAAGATACCATGTAGATTCACTATGAAAAAAAATAATCGAACTCCGATCGAAATTGTAGGAGTTGTACACGCAAATGAAACTTTGCATTTTTACTTTCAATACTTGGGCAGATATATCAAGAACGACATTTTTGCATTTGTTTCTGCTACCAGGCAAACATTCAGAAAAGCGCCGAGAAAAGTAACGCAATGCAGTTTTCTACCCCAAGAAATCCCCGAAACTGTTATTTGAAAGCAGACAAATAAAGACCCGACTTTCCGGGGGGAACAATATATCAGATTTTGAAGGATTTGTTTATGTTTACACTACCGTAGTTTTATCTTGTTTTATCAAGGTTAATCTAACCACTTGAAATCAGAATAATGGGATTATCGAATACCAATCACTTACAGCCGTCTTCCTATCACACTGCCGCCACGCTTATTATAATGTATGGTGAACGGATTGGATTGGAGTTTTACGTCCCACTCAACATGGAGACGGTGCCTCGGTTCAACCCATTCCCAAACAAGACCTGGTTTTGACGTCCCTGGTACAAAAGGCTTGGGAAAACATTGAGGCAAAAGAAGAAACTGCTGATAATCAGCAGTTTCTCCTTTTGCCCCAATGTTTTCTGTGCTACAATTTGCACAAATTCAATCTTTTTCAACATCTATTTTGTCGTCTGCAGCAGCTTTGAAATTGGAACAGCCATTTTTTTTGTCGTTTGGGAAAGGGTTAAAGTCTCATCCGAAAGACTGGTATGGTGAACAGAAAATGGTTTATAGTACTGGGCTACGACAAGGGCGTTTCTAACTTTAAAACAGGGGGAAGCCAGGGATTTGATGGATCTTGTAGATGTTTTAAATAACAGCTTATAGAAAAGATGAAGGAAAAGGAGAAGAAGAACATGGGTTGACTATTCACGGGTGGTAAACAGAGAAACTAGCTCCAAAAAGAGGTAGTTGCATAGAGCGAAAATTTGTAGGTCACGAACACATTTTCTAAAAATATTTCTTTTAAAGCGAGTTTTTGAGAAATCTGGCGATGCTGTAATATGAAGAAATGGTCGAAGTTTGTTGTGCACGAGAAAATACGGTATTAGTAGCAGGGTTTGAATACAATCGTTGAAAAACATTTCAAAATCGAAAGTAAAAAGTTCTGAATTTTCGTTTTTGAAATGTTTTTCAACGATTGTATTCAAACTCTGCTTACTAACACCGTATATTCTCGTGCACAACAAACTTGGACCATTTCTTCATATTACAGCATCGCCGGATTTTTCAATAACTCGTGGTAAAAGAAATAATTGTAGAAAAATGTGTTCGTGACCTACCTTTGTTTACAGATTTTCGCTCTATGCAACTACCTCGGTAAAGGCCGGATATCACGAGGAAACAAAATACCGTTGACTCTTTTTGGAGCTAGTTTCTCTGTTTACCACCCGTGCTATTGAGATATAAAATCTTACAATAATTATTACTAAAGATGCACACTGGACAAAATATCGTGAAAACTTACAATATTTGCATAAATTTTGCATTCATAATTTCTTGAACTTAAAAATTAGTCCGATTTTGATAACAAGATCTACTGCTGAATACGAATATTTGAAATAAGCCTTATGTTTAAATTTGAGAGGAACGCATGTTGCAGTACAGTTGTATACAACCTGCCCCTTCTTTTTGGATAAAAACGCCCGAATTGTTTCGCGTACAGGTAATGATGTATTGGTAGAAGCAGCAAACATAATATTTCAAGGGGACATTACATATATTTCGAGGGGACATTACAATTTCATTTCATTTTTCAAAGTATGTCTAACTCTTGATGCCAAAATTGGTTATGCTACCATTTTTTTCAAATGTTGCTGATAAGAAAAAGAAACGCCTTTAAATTTGAGACGAAAATGACAAATTTCATTTGCATCTGAACTGTTACATTATTCATCAATAAGTTTAGTTTTAAGGGAAAAAAACACTTGTAAACGGCGCAATACTTTAGTTTAAATTTTTCAGAATTTTCATATGAAAATAATGCTCTTTCAGGATAAAACTAAATTTTATTAGAAAATATGTGTGAAATGTCTCTTTAAGCAGTTCGATTATCTTGTCTTTTTTACAACAAAGCCTAGATCTAAATATCCCAAATTTCAACGAAGTTCGTAACAGTAGGCCTACTTTCTAACTTCAAATCACATTATCATATATCTTCTATTTCTTAGATGTCACATTGTAGGCCTGCATGAAATCTTGTAATGTAGAAAATGATTGTTTCAGTCTGAACAAGACTTTGTACAATTCAATTGATATTGAATCTATATGTATACAATTGACACCCATTATCTCCACGGTGGATAAGTCGGGTTTCTTCTTAGACAAAGTGAAACTTTTATCCCGTTCTCATCAATGGAAATTAGAGGTTTTAAAAGAATATATCCATTGAAACATAATAGGGTTATGATAGGAATTAATCATTTCAAGAAATTCTATAATTTTCTTACTCTATTTCAATTATGAGCATACTTGAATAGTTGGCAAAAAACGTTGTCTATGACTTCGACAGAGAGTGTCAACTGTTTCTATTTCATATCTATTTTCTCTGTTAGATAGGTTAATACAGTAGCACGTTGAATTGTCCTTAATTTTGAAAATTAGTGTATGTACATTTTATATCAATAAATGCAGAAATATATATTTGTGTTAATTAAAAATGGATATAAAAATGAAAAAGAATGTCCGTCCTACTTGAAAGGGTCTACTCACCATTTGTCGAATATCTCGTTTGCACATCCAATTAAAGAGTACGAATAAATATAAAATAAATAAAAGTTTTTGTTATATCGTATTTAACACCGACAGTACATTCCTTTTGTCATTTTCACTGTTTCTCTGTTTCGTTCACTTATCCCAATTTAAATAATTCGCACTCCACAAATTTATCGCAACAAGTTTTTCTTACGGTAATTTATTTCTAACTAATTCCCTAATCGTTCGTACTCAAGTAATTTCGTACCACGCTTCATCAGGCGTACAGGTAAGCACCCGCGGTGATCGTCTTCTTATTGTGATAGAGATTGGCGAGCCGGTGGTTCTATATAACAACCGGTACATGGAGAAGGGTGAGGGGCCTTCGCACCTGTAGGTGATCGTCAATCGAAGGAATCCGAAAGCCGGGGCTAAATAATGCCCTATCACCCCTGGGCCCATTTTTTTATCAACTTTGGATAGCGCAAACCGGGTTGTTAACTACCCGTTTTGTTTAAATTCTTACTGTAACAAAACATGCAATTTAGGCCAAAAACAGGTCTTTTGAACCTATGTTTAGCCTACACAGCCGGGCCCTGGCGTTACAAAGGATCCGGCTGACCATGGGGTACTGTAAGCGACAACAGAAGGGGATAAATGAAGACGAAAAGCGGTCCTTTATGGCTTTTGAGACCAAAATGGATCTTGATCAGACTGCGTGTAAACGCAGTCTGATCAAGAAACATATTGTTCTCAAATATTTTTTTTTACTTATATGTACTGTAGCAGCTGTAATCTTGAGAATACATAGGATTTTGAATCTGATCAGACCTTACAATACTTAGTCACATGCTGATCTTCAAACATCCAACATGATCATCTCAATTGCTATAAAGCCCCTTTTCCCGGATCCCAGCCCATACCTACCCATTACCTAGCCATCTTGTCTACTCTCACTTACGCTTTTATTGATCGCATTCGCTAAATCTTTGTAAACAAACAGTAGATCTATTCGTCCTCAAAAACTTTCGAAATAAAAATACCACGCGAATAATTTGGTGAGACAGTAGACGTAAACAATAAATGATTTCCTAGATTTTTTTACGAAAAAGTATGTTGTAATTCTAAGCATTTCTATTTGAAAGATCATCATCGAAAGTTGTTTCGAACGGTAATTTTGATAGCGCGATATCGAAACATTCTAGAGATGTACGAAAATTCTTTAAAGATAACAAAATAAAACTTTATTAAAGATGTTTCTGTATTTTTTTGGGTTTTTTGTTGTCAATACTTTCCGTTGAAATGTCAAAAGTAAAAATTGTTTGGGAATGGGTTAAGCATGGGTAGACAGAAGTGTTATTAGTATAGAAATCAAAAGTGTTGGGCTCCCTAGACTGGTTCCCGTCTTTCTGGCGCCAAACGTGTGAGTGGCTGGTAACAAACTGGCACCTCTCCAGACTATCTGAACAGAACAACTGATAAGGACGAAAAAGGCATGCTAATTTTAATATTTCAAATCCTAACCCCATGATGTGGGTACTCGTTGGAATCGCCTCTTTGAGACGATTTCAATGAGTACCCACAACATATGTTTTGATGTACAATAAAGCTATTTTACATTTTTAGAGGTCTTTAGTCCCTCTTGTCTGAAGCTTGGTATCTACCCTTCCTTATCCGACCCGAAAAAACACACAACAAACCAATAACAAACCACGTAAACACTGATCAGCCAGCACATCACGACTCTAGGCAGCCGTAACACAAGATATACCACAAAAGATCATTGCATCAAAGGCATAACTTTGTAATTTTGCTCTATCTACGAGAGTGAGATGATAAATTGCCTGTTATTTCACACAATGACAGGAACGTTGTACGATGAAATACCACCTGTATTTTTGCTGCTCTAACAGGTTGTTTCTGTTGGAGGATCTGAGAGACGAAACAATTTCGCTGCTTTTCAACAAAAATCTCGTAACTTTCCATTGTAGATCTCTTTTTTGTGTGTGTTAACCCAGGTATGGGTGGGGCTAGCGTGGCTCCTAGGCCGTGAGAATGAATAGGGCGATATATAAAGGGGGGTCCATAAGGCCGTTTTCTTGGGACCTACATTTTCCAATCATATTTTTAGTACAAATAGATATATAAAAGGGACATGTTTACCGAAAAGTCTGAATCGAACGGACCTTTGGTTTGGTGTATATTGTATATTGAAAGCGGGTGGGGTAATTCTATTCTTGCGCTACTCCGCTACCTAAGGTTCTTATTCATCAATTTAAATAATTGGCGAAAAAATGTTAAAACATTATGCTTTGCATATGAGCCCATATAAACATGATATAAGATCCATTGGCTTGCTTATGAAAGATGTTAAAATATTTTTTTGTATATTTTCATATCCCAACTTTGGCGAAAACATTTACACGTTTTTATAAAGCGACATATTGGAAAAATATTTTAGGATAGTACATGTACTTGTTTTTTTTATAGCTAGTCGGAGTTACGGGCCCTTGAATGCACGAAAACCCATGACATAACTCGGCATCTTCTACAGCAATTTGGTCCAAAATCAATCTTGCACAAGCGCTTATGACCATACACATTTTGACACAGTTTCGTGAAGATTGGATAATATTTGTGGGTTCTAGAGTGAAAACCTGATATTATGGACGGGCAGACAGACAGAACGGACGGACAACAGACGAAATTGGCCGCAATAGCTTATTTGTAGAACTATTTGCTGAGGTCAGCTGAAAT
This sequence comes from Fragum sueziense, assembly GCA_963680895.1. Classification (NCBI taxonomy): domain Eukaryota; kingdom Metazoa; phylum Mollusca; class Bivalvia; order Cardiida; family Cardiidae; genus Fragum; species Fragum sueziense. The sequence continues at coordinate 7,871,790 of OY804593.1, read as the reverse complement.
TAAAGGTAAGTACGCATTTCTGCTTTTCTGTGCGAAGAGAAACCAGAAAAAATGCATTTGTAATTTATTCCACAATTTGTCATGAGTTTTCGTGCATTCAAGGGCCCGTAGCTCATTTTCACGACTAGCTATCAAAAATCAATCATAATTTTGCAATGACAAATTATTTTAACAAGTACTCACCTAAAATATTATTTCAATATGTCGCTTTATAAAAACGTGTTTTCGCCAAAGTTGGGACATGAAAATGTAAAAAAAACCACACACAAATGAAAAATTACATGAAATGCCAAATATTGTAATATTTATCACAAGCAAGCCAATGGATCTCATATCATGTTTACATGAAATCATAGCCAAATCATAATGTTTTTAAAAATGTTCGCCGATTATTTACATTTTGATAGGAAATTGATGAATAATAAACTTGGGTAGAGCAAGGATAGAATTACCCCACCCACTTTCAATATACAATATACACCAAACCAAAGGTCCGCTCAAATCAGACTTTTCGGTAAATCATGTCACCTTTATGTATCTATTTGAACTAAAAATATGATTGGAAAATTTATGTCCAAGGAAAACGGCTTTATGGAACAACCCCCCCCCCCCCCTTTTACAAAGGTACTTCACTCCTGCTTGAAAAAAATCATTTACTCAAATTACTGCCCTTCTCGTTCTAATCTCACGACTGATCCACATTTACAGAGAGTAAGGAAGTGTGGTAAATTAGATGTACATTACGTACATATATTGTATACTACTCAAAACTTATAAGTACTCCGGCTACATCATAAAGCATATCTCCGGACAGGCATAACATATCTTAACCAAATTTGACACAACTTCACGCCAACCATGTTACCATCATATGTTGAATTTTCATAAACTTCACGAAAACTTGAATTGAACAAGAAGCAGCTAACGGAGACCGCTGTTAGTAGCAAAAGTCATAAACTCAATCTCTTGTGTGTTGCATGATCTCTTCCATGATTGTATGGCATCGGGAACGCATAAACAGTTTGTAATTCCTGAAATATACTGTACAACGGGTTATCTTCTTAATATTTTAGAAGTCTATGTAAGGTTCTCTATGCTCGCTAAGCATGTGACAGATCATCATCATACTGGACAGTAAATCGTTAGTCTGTAAAGCACTTTTTCGCAATCAGTAAATTTAATGCATCATGGACAACTAAAGATGAACATGTTATTTTCGAGGCTATGGTTGATGCGACTTGTTCATAGGCTTGATGAATTTAGCCATTATCGAATTGTTTGGACACTGAATGGTCTCCCTTGAAGGCGTAATGTATCACTTTCTAAGACAGCTCATGGACGCTTCAACTCACGTAGGCGAGACAAAACAATGTTACGGTCGTAATTCCGGTTTGATTTCCAATCACTTGGTTGTCTTGGTAGGTTGGCAGAACTTCCGGTTTGTCTGTACACGGCACAAGTTGGCTGATAGCAGTTGCATGTGCATTCATGAAACGGGTTGCTTTTATTTTGAAAAATGGCACGAATGTAACAAAATGTTGATGTTTGACAGTAATGGATGATATTTTTGTATTAAATTTGTATAGAACGGCTGGAAATGTGGATACAAGAATATTACCTACGATTGAATTGCACCACCTTGTAAAACACCAGCTGCTATGGATTTTTGTTGTAGAGAATTCTGACGAATTTGATGTTTTTAGGTTCGGCACGGCAATCCATAAAAGAATAAATTGTAAATTAAGCACGTGGGATTCGTGTATGAAATGCAGGAGGCATATTTCAATTTCTTCGTTTGGCCGGAAGTAACCATTTTGCACAATAATTTTGCAAAATGAAATTGATATCGGTCAAGTAATTAAGTTAGGGAATAAAAAACTATTTCGACTTTTGATATTTCTTTACCGGGGAAAATTTGTCGCATAATAGAAAACGGAGTACTTATCAGTGTATTAAAAATCAGATCAGTCAGACTGGAGTCAGTCTTGGGTGGGGCAGACATGGGTTATATAACATACAGTGATACTTTTTTGTGAGCGAGATCAGCCCGCGAGGGGGAGTAAGACTTTTTATCGTTATGTTTTATAAAATGTACCATGTATTGTCACCATCTTTTACCAATAAAATCTATTTGAGCCAGGATCTGGAAAAACGTCCATTATGGCATTTGGTAACAACCTGGATACAGATCAGCCTGTGCATACGCAGTCTGATCAGCTTCCATGCTGTCCTCAAAGAGCTTCTTTGTGACTTGTAGCAACTGTAAGAGAGCAGCATTGAACCTGATCGGACAGCTCTTAGGTAATGCTGATCATGAATCATAGCTGTCTCAAGTGCTATAAGGGACGTTTATCATTTATCTTTCTAACTACATATTTTTTGAAGCTGTAGTTACGAGATATCATTGAAAAGCGATGGTCTTTTGTCACTTTGATAGGTGACGGTTATTATTACTACCATTTGTATTACCGTAAGAACTTCGTTTTTTTGTAATAGGTAGATATTCATTTTTACCTTTTAAAGTAACTTACGAATTATGTCACAGACACCATATTCCTCGTCATATTTTAACATAAGTATGAACAACAAAAACACCACTGTAAATATGCTTCATTATATTGATACTGGTAAAATTGATGCGTTGACGTTTGTTTGTAAATGTTAGTGTGATTTTTAATATCATTCGTTTCCCACAGTATAACTCATGTTGGGTTGATGACCTATAAATGTTTTGTCGAAAGAAAAATTCCAAAGGAATTTATTAAGGTCGCATCTAAAATTTATATAGGCCTACCGTGAGAAATATAGAATGGTGTCAAATCGTGTTTTAACCATATCCACGAAAGATTTAGATGTTATTGGAAAGTCACTACAGACTATAACATGTACTTACTGTTGATTGAAACAGAATTTATGTATGCTTATAATACTGAAAACGTTGAGCCAAAATCATCGGATATAGATACGACTCGTTAGTACATGTATGTATAGTGTATGTTCATTTCCCTCGCCCCTGTTTTCTGCATTGTGCATGTATATAGTCATATGTTTAATTAATTTCTCTCGCCCCAGTTTTCTGCATAGTGTTCGCGCAAATGCTTATTAATTTCTTTCACCCCAACCTTCTGCATAGTGTTTGCGCAAATGCTTAAACAACTTCTCTCGCCCCAACATTCTGCATAGTCTTTGCGCGCATGCTTCATAAATTTCTCTCGCCCCAGCTTTCTGCATGGTGTTTGCGCAAATGCTTAATAAATTTCTCTCGCCCCAGCTTTCTGAATAGCGTTTTCGCAAATGCTTAATCAGTTTCTCTCGCCCCAGCTTTCTGTATAGTGTTTGCCCAAATGCTTAATTAATTTCTCTCGCCCCAGCTTTCTGAAAACGGTATCATTACACTCGTCATTGCCTAATTAAAAGCCAAAGAACAATATCTGCTAGAAAGTATCGAACTTGGAAAGCCTTGGTCGTGAGGTTAACGCCCTAACTCTCGCTCACAAACACTTATTATTGTATTTTATTGCTATGTAAGAATTAACTTAAAAAATGCTATCCATGAGGGACGAAGTTATTTATTAAGGTTTACAGACACTGAAAAAATCTACACTTTCTAGCCGTACGAAATGCATCAAATTACACGCACTTGTAAATACACTTTAAATACGTTGATTCACCGTGCCGGATTTCAAGATTATGCTTCAAGAAGAAAATAATTTACAAATATCATTTTACTCTATATACATATATATGCAAGGGAGATAATTTTGAACATTTTTGTCAAATATTTCCACAAGTATGCATTAATTCAAAATTCTAAACCGTTCAAAGTGCTTATGTTTGTATTTGGAATGGAAATGTAACACAGTTTAGGAATTACTGGCACTTTTCAAATTTCGCGTCTAGGTCCTTTTGGTGCTTTTGAGGGTTTGGATACCTTAATTCGGTCATTATTTAAAATAGACCCTTCTCTATCATACGCGAATGTGTGTGTGTTACAGGTTATCATATCATAACCCTTTCCAATCGACAGAAAGGCACTTCCAACTTTAAAGATGCTGCAAACGACGAAAGAAAACATGTTAAAGATAAGACTTGAGTGTAGACAAGCACTTGTAAACATATTGAGTCAAAAGAAGAAACTGCTGGTTAACAGCATTTTATTCATTTCCCTCAATATTTCCCCAATTCCCGTTCATAATTGACATCAAAACCGGGCCTTTTTTGAGAAAATGTTAACAATGTTGGAATTTTGTAAAGTCAAAATACCACGCACTTCTGTATTATATCTAGTTACGCACGATATAAACTAATACAAATATATCAACAAAATTATCTGTAACAAACCTTATCATAGATATGTGCATCCGTTTTATTGTTTTTTATTTTCATGTTTTGGATGTTTCTGTTTTTATGGAAGCATTATCACTGTATGGAATGATGATAACCATGCCCACATGGATTACATTTGGGGGGGGGGGGGGGGGGGCTATATGGGTATACTTGATTCTGCATGTCCGTCAGTCTGGCACAATTTTCGTCCGAACCATATCTTTTAAAGTTTATGTTCGCAAATTTATGAAAACATCATTCATTTATGAATGGCATTATGGAAAAGTGTCATGTTACAAGGATCGCAACTCTGCCATGCTCATTTATTAGGTAATTGTCCTTTGTTGTTTCCAACTTTGATTTTTTTCCGTGCTGTCTCTCATAAACCGTATGTTATCTGCTTTGGAAAACTTTTTACACCTATAAACACACCAAGGAAAGTGCTCTCATACTCTAGAATTGTAACACTACCTTGCTTACTTTGTGGTTTATTGCCGTTTTAAATTTTCATTTTTTTCTATCTACTTCAAAATCCATACAATAAAAGATCACATTGTGGAGAAGTGCGCCATATCTTTGTTTAGTATTGCAAATCTTACATCCCCACTCTTTTAGAGATTGATTCTTGCAACTTTCAAATTTTGTCCAGATCATACGAGATCATGCGTGCCATCTACTGTAAACTTCATTTTTCGCACCATGAATGACGCAAAATATTTTACGTTTTAAAAGTGAATCCAAAATGGCTTGTAATTAATGTGCTAAGCGGCTGAGACACTGGGGCTAGGCTAATTCGATTTCTCAATATGTTACCATAGTCTCCGTGAAGAGGTACTTATCTAGTGAGTGTCATTAATACAAAGTTTAACCTTTCTCGTAAACATTGATGGGTTTGACGCACATTCGTAATACACATTGGGAAATATTGACGAAAAAGAAAGAAATGATAATTTTCAGGATTTTTCCCCTTTTCCGGAATATTTGCCACCCAAATGAAGACAATTTTCAGTCTGAGAGTGGAATTAATGCTGTCGTCTACTACATCTGTGAATTTGGAACAGTTGATAACTTTGTACAGTTGCACACGTTGTCGTTTACAAAACAGGTGCTTTTATCCAAGCTAGCACCGATATCTTCAAAGAAAACCAATTCTATTTTGTCTTTTAATTCCAAAGACTTATATCGACCTATAGTTGCAACAACCTCTGAAAACAATGTTCAACGAAAATGATACCAGATAAGATACATGCAGCTATTTACTCTTATTAACCTTAATAAGATATCAAAACTAATGTAGTATTATGCTGATCGTACACGTACGTGATTTCATCAATGTTAGGGTTTGAGACTTTGTTTCGAGAAGATGTCTAGAATCATTCCTTCGAATCAGAAAATACGTATAAAATGATTAACCAACGGTATATCTTTATTGATAAATGTATATCATATACCTAGCAATTATCTCACTGAATATTCCCCCAGGTATTAAAGAGGCGAACAGCCATCAGCGAGACTTCTACCTAAATTGAACATGACGTCACGCGCACCTTACTCAGACAGCCATAAAACAGATAGTATCCTGATTATGCCTACAATGAAAAGCATTCCATACAACAATGGGTAATAAAAGTTCCGACTCTCATTATTATACCTACCAAGAGGCTGGAACACATTTCTGAGTGGCAGATTAGAATCAGAGACGACGTATTTTCGGGTATTCCAAACAAGTTTGCCATTAGACCAGGTTAATGCCAAATTCCCAAACATTTTCGGCGCCATGGGCTATTCAAAGGCTATTATATCGGGAAGCAGAGGTGAGTAGTTTGTAAAGACGTCTCGTCGATACTGACATGCAGCGACGCACCAGCAGAAAACAGACAAAACGTTATTCTAGGGGCCACATTTTCTTTGAAGGTAAACTAATTCACTATGCGATATGGAAATTCGTCATTACATCCTACTTGGGAAAGTGATACAACCGTAATCCCGGGTTTGCTTTTGTTACTTGGAATTGAAATCAAATTCTAAAAATATGCAACAAATAGTACAGTACTTCTGATCATTGTTCTTAAATCAACACGTGTCTTAAATTGTTAAAAAAATTGTATAATTGTCTCTGGAGAATGATCTGGAGAAAGGCCACATATTGCATTTAAGTCTACACAGTTTCCAGTGTTTCCAGTGGTTAGTGATTACGATTCATAATTGCCCTCTGTCAGTCTCTATAGGTTATGAAGAAGATATCAGGACTACAGATAAAGGGTAAAGATTTTCAAAAATATCATTTAAAGTTAATCAAGTCCTATGATATAAGTGATCATTAGAACTGTCTCGATATGGCACTCATTTGGAATCGGAAATCGTCTCATCTACACCGTTTCGAATAGGTACCAACAACATAGAGTTTGGATTTGAAGTACCAATCTAGAATTTCACCAAATCTTTGAGTAGATAAACTTTATATTTATTTATTACTTAATTCGTTCAATCACACAAGTAAATATAACAACTTTCCTGAATCATATCTTCGTTGCATTGATTCAGTTTTGTGTGTTACAATATACCCTTTTATTTGAAGTTAGTGTTACTTTAATTGTTAATTCTTAAACATTTATTTAAGAATTTAAAATCATGATCTGATCTGGTATATGTTCAATATGTAATTAATCTGTTATAAACCAAGTAAATTGTTTACCTGAAACTTATTTACTTTTCTCTTCAGAATTATTTCTGTATGTACCCCAGAGCAATGAGTACAGAACGTGGTAGTAATAGCAATAAAATCACGTCCCACGGTAAATAAACATCAAACAATTAAACAAATATTTTTATGAGAAGGTCGAGCTTATGCCCTCTGACAAAATCCCCATGCTTCTTCGCCACAAGTAATTCACTTACTGGATGCGCACTGATTTTAACGTCCCGAAGATACGATTCTAATGAGTACCGATAATATAGGATTTAAAGGAAGAGAAGAGATAATTTAAATTTTGAAATTCTACCTTACAAAACCTTCCTGGAGCTAATACTAGACTAATATTAAGAAGTGTTTACTTGGATTTGTACCCAGAGTCTAGACATGGAGCCGTGTTGGCGTTATCTAAGACAGGCCTGGAATTTCACAATAACTTAATAAACGAGGTGATACAGGTACAAAAAGATCATTTTAAACTTTAATTAACGACGCATATTTTCAAAAGATTCTCATAGACATTTACGGCTATCTACATATACTAAGCACAACAATATAGGGATAATGAGACTCAATGATAGAGATTAATGAAAATATTAAGTCTCTTGGAAGTTGTTATAATTTTTTGGGGAGTACTATTATTACTTTTGCTTGATGTGAAAATAGTGTGCAGTCACACTTCGTTGATTTCATAACATAGGCATATAAACTAGAGAGGGTCAGCATTGAAAAATCACAAATAGGTCGAAAATGAACATGCACATGCAATTCCCTATTTTTTTTAATGAAATCTGAACAGTACATATTCGCAAACAATTCTTTAGCTGTGAAAAAAGGTTCAACGTTGTCGTCTAATTGACCGCCAACACCGGCAGATCGTAGGAAAGCTCGACCTTGTAGTTAAGCAAACTGGTGTTGCATTGAAGTTTACTGTACCACAAAGCGTATGGGGATACATTGACCAGGGAACCGATCGGCGCGTTATAACGTTCTTGCTATCATAGAGGGTTTAAGTTCATTGAAAATACACGATCTCAACATACCGGGATCTTTCATGACTACTTTAAGCACGTAGAAATCCATAACAGGGAAATTGAATCTCACGAAACAAAGATTTGAACCCTACGATTTGAACCCTACAAGTCATATACAGTATTGGCGTCATAATGCATCATGCGATTTTCGAAACAAACGGTACTGCTACATACACTCGAGGAAAAAATAGGCTATAATAGTTCGACCAATACACTTTTGAATATTTGTTCTTTAAGATGTCGAGGAAGAAATTTATTGAAGAATTTTCAGTACATTTTGAAAAATGTTTGGTATATAAATTTTCCATCTGATGACTTCCTATTTACTTACACATGGTGGTGTTTGTTTCTAAATGTCATCGATATGAGCAACACGCAATATTTTGGAAATTGTGTATTGGAGAGCCATTATTGTTGAAATAATATGAACTTTGCACGTTGCAAAATATTTAAGATTTATGTACTGTAATGTGTCATGGGAAAATGGGGCTTAATGTGTGATAGCTCATTGTGAATGTGTTTTTAGCTCACCTGAGCACGAAGTGCTAGAGGTGAGTTATTGTGGTCACTTTTTGTCCGTCCGTCCGTCCGTCCGTCTGTCCGTCCGTCCGTCAACATTTGGGGTGTTTACACTCTAGCATCCACAAAAGTTACTCAATCTTGATGAAACTTGGCCAAAACAAGTATGATCATAAGTTCTCGGACAAGTTTGATTATGGGCCTGATCGGACCAGAAAGTGCGGAGTTATCTGCCCTTGAATGTCAAAAAAATGCTGTTTTTAAGTTTGTTTACACTCTAGCATCTACAATTATTGATCAATCAAGATAAAACTTAGACATAATGTTGGAGACCATAAGATCTTAGATGAGGTCAATTTTCAGTCTGATCTGACCAGAAAGATGAGAGTTATGTGCCCTTGAATTGGGCAAAATTGCCACTTTTTTGCTGTATTCAAAAAAAGAGTTAATCTAAGGGAAGGAACTCTGACACTACTTTTCTTCAGTATAAGTAGAGTTATCTAGTTTGATAGAGGATATAAATAGATTTACACTCTAGAATTCCATTACCAAACAACAAAATTTTAGCCTAGTCCAAAATCATAGATGTTGCAGACGACAAGTTCCATTGAACAAAATTTAACATTTTTTGGTCTTTCTTGGTAGAAAACGTTGTGGGTAATGAAGAAATTGCTTGTCACAATGTTTTCCAAAGCCTTTATTTTGCGGGGCATCCAAAAGCGCCAATGTGTGGGAAAGGGTCAATCAAGACAAAACTTGGACACAATGTTGGGGACTATAAGATCTCAGATGAGTTTGATTTTCAGTCTGATCTGATCTGAAAGTCAAGAGTTACGTGCCCTTGAATTTGACAAAATTGCCATTTTCGGCTGTTTTCAACCTTTTTTACACTTTAGAATCTACAATTATTAATCAATCAAGACAAAACTTGGACACAATGTTTTGGACCATTATATCTGGGATTAGTTTGATTTTCAGTCTGATCTAATCAGAAAGTCCAGAGTTATGTGCCCTTGAATTTGACAAAATTGCTGTTTTTTACTGTTTTCGACTTTGTTTACACACTAGAATCTACAATTATTGACCAATCAAGACAAATCTTGGACACAATGTTGGAGACTATAAGATCTCAGATAACTTCGATTTTCAGTGTGATCTGATTAGAAAGTAAAGAGTAATGTGCCCTTGAATTTGATAACATTGCTGTTTTGGGCTGTTTTTGACCTTGTTCATACTCTAGAATCTACAATTATTTATCAATCAAAACAAAACTTCAACACAATGTTGGGGACTATAAGATCTTGGATGAGTTTGATTTTCAGTCTGATCTGATGAGAATGTTGAGAGTTATGTGCCCTTGAATTTGACAAAATTGCCATTTGCGGCTGGTTTCGACCTTGTTTACATTTTAGAATCTACAATTATTGATCAATCTATACAAAACTTGGACACAATGTTGGGAACCGTAAGATCTCATATGAGTTTGATTTTCAGTCTGATCTGATATGAAAGTCGAGCGTTTTGTGCTCTTGAATTTGACAAAATTGTTGTTTTCGGCTGTTTTCGACCTTGTTTACACTCTGGAATCTACCTTTATGGATCAATCTAGACAAAACTTGGACACAATATTAGGGACCATAAAATCTGGGATTAGTTTGATTTTCAGTCTTAACTGATGAGAAAATCGAGAGTAATGTGCCCTTGAATTTGATTAGATTGCTGTTTTCGGCTGTTTTCGACCTTGTTTATACTCTAGAATCTACAATTATTTAGCAATCAAGACAAAACTTGGATACAATAAGGGCTACAGATAAGTGGAGGTGAAGACATACTAACATTGGTTTTGCGAATTCAAATCCTATGTTGTGGGTACTCATTTGAATCGTCTCGACAAGACGATACAAATGAGTACCTACAACATAGGGTTTGATGATCACTGACAGCATTATTGCAGTTTGAAAAGTCACCACCCCCTCTTATCTGGAGCCCTGTACAATGTTTGGCACCATAATTTAGATCTCGGATGAGTTAGATTTTCACAACCTTATTGACCACAAGTTCTTTTTCAGTCTTAAAGTAATAAATATTAATTGAATTGAACAAAAGTGTTGCTCATATCATTTAGGTTCAGGTGAGCGATATAGGACCATCATGGTCCTCTTGTTTTTTTATGATTAACAGTTATTCGGGGACCATAACCCGTCTACGACAGCTCCTCTTTTTACACTGTCAAATGAAACAAAAAGTCTTACATTTTGACAAGTAAATCCAAAATTACTGGTAATTTTATGTGCTAAGCGGCTGAGACACTGGGACTAGACTAATTCGATTTCTCATTATGTTACCATCGTCTCCGTGAAGAGGTACCTATCTAGTGAGTGTCATTAACCCTTTCCCAGACGACAACATTTCAGGGTGCTTCAATTTGAAATGCTGCTGCAGACGACATAATTATGGACCTTGTTTAAGATAAAATCTGTGTGCAAAATAGTCCAGGAAATATTGAGATGAAAGGAGAAACTGCTGGTTATCAGCAGTTTCTTCTTTTGTCTCAATGTTTTCCAAAGGCATTTCTATTAGGGACGTCAAAACCGGGTCTTGTTGGGGAAGGGTAATAAATACAAAGTTTAACCTTTCTCGTAAACAATGATGGGTTTGACGCACATTCGTAAAAAGCACTGGAAAATATTGACGAAAAAGAAAAAAAAAGATTATTATCAGGATTTACCCCCTTTTCCGGAATATTTGCCATCCAAATGAAGACAATCTTCATTCTGACAGTCGAATTAATGCTGTCGTCTACTACATCTGTGATCATGGAACAGTTAATAACTTTGTACAGTTGCACACTTTGTCGTTTACAAAACAGGTACTTTTATCAAAGCTAGCATCGATATCTTCAAAGAAAACCAATTCTATTTGGTCTTTTAATTCCAAAGACTTATATCGACCTATAGTTGCAACAGCCTCTGAAAACCATGTTCAACGAAATTGATGCCAAATAAGATACATGCAGCAATTAACTCTTATTAACCTTAATTTGATATCAAAACTAATGTAGTATTATACTGATCGTACACGTACGTAATTTCATCAATGTTAGCGTTTGAGACTTTGTTTCGAGAAGATGTCTAGAATCATTCCTTCGAATCAGAAAATACGTATAAAATGAATAACTAACACTACATCTATATTGATAGATGTATATCATGTACCTAGCAATCATCTCACTGAAAATTCCCCCAGGTATTAAAGAGGCAAACAGTCATCAGCGAGACGTCTACCTAAATTGAACATGACGTCACACGCACCTTGCTCAGACAGCCATAAAACAGAGAGTATCCTGATTGTGCATACAATGAAAAGCATTCAATACAACAATGGGTAATAAAAGTTCCAACTCTCATTATTATACCTACCAAGAGGCTGGAACACATTTCTGAGTGGCAGATTAGAATCAGAGACGACGTATTTTCGGGTATTCCAAACAAGTTTGCCATTAGACAAGGTTAATGCCAAATTCCCAAACATTTTCGGCGCCATGGGCTATTCAAAGGCTATCATATCGGGAAGCAGAGGTGAGTAGTTTGTAAAGACGTCTCGTCGATACTGACATGCAGCGACGCACCAGCAGAAAACAAACAAAACTTTATACTAGGGGCCACATTTTCTTTGAAGGTTAACTAATTCACTATGCGATGTGGAAATTCGTCATTACCTCCTACTTGGGAAAGTGATACAACCGTAATCCCGGATTTGATTTTGTTACTTGGAATTGAAATCAAATTCTAAAAATATGCAACAAATAGTGCAGTACTTCTGATCATTGTTCTTAAATCAACACGTGTCTTAAATTGTTCAAAAAGATCTTGTATAATTGTCTCTGGAGAATGATCTGGAAAAAGGCCACATATTGCATTTAAGTCTACACAGTTTCCAGTGTTTCCTGTGGTTAGTGATTAGGCCTACGATTCATAAGTCGCTATAGGTTATGAATAATTATGAATAAGGTATCAGGACTATAGATAAAGGGTAAAGATTTTCAAAAATATCATTTAAAGTTAATCAAGCCCTATGATATAAGTGATTGTTAGAATTGTGTCTTTATGGCACTCATTTGGAATCGGAAATCGTCTCAACTACACCGTTTCGAATGGGTACCAACAACATAGAGTTTGGATTTGAAATACCAATATATAATTTCACCAAATCTTTGAGTGGATAAACTTTATATTATTTATTACTTTATTCGTTCAATCACACCAGTACACCCAGTTATTTTAGTGACTCCAAAGCCATCAATTCAGGTGTACAGTTAGCCGTTTGCATAACCAATCCATTAGCAAGTGCTTATCAGTATGTAGCATCTCAGAGTGGACGGTCAGTCCCAGCATGAAAAAAAATCACCCAGCTTAAATAAACAAAGCATGGCCAGGACCAGATGAATTTTTCACCGACCATATTATATAGAAATACATGTAGTTCTGGTGCTTATGATACATTACAACTTGTGGCTTCATGTTTTCTTTTCCTCCAATATTTTCTTCAACACCAACTTTTGATGTTATGGGTAGCCTTAATGTGATTTTGAACTCTGGAACACCTCTTGATTTCGACAACTTTGTTTTAAAAGTTTTTTTTATTAATATGTTTAACTCTTTCTAAAAAATTGACCTGGTCTAGACATCCCTTATAGAAATCGTTGAGGAATCATTACGACACAACAAGAGCATGGTTATAATCATTATTTTCTTCTTGTGCCTTATTTTTTCTGTGCTATATTGTATATCGTCTGCAAAAACGTTTTTTTAAAATTGTATATATACTACCCTAAACTTTACTAGTTGTTTGGGATAGGCCTAGAATAACACAGTTTTGGCATTTTCTGGGCTTGTATTATAAAATTTTAAAGTCAAAATGTAACATTTGACTTTGTAAACCTGGAACCAAATTTCAATAACTGGGGACCTTCAAATAAGTAAATATATTTCAGAGGAAAATTTGAAAATTTCTTCCTTATCATAGCTAGGCTTAATTTAATTCAGTGAACTCCCCCAGCATAATTATGTCAGCATTTGTGTGCACTTCCTGATCTTTTGAAACGGTCTAATTTTGCCATGTTATTCTAGTTTACCCTTTCTCAAATGAAAAACCTTGTGAGAAAAAAAATCTGGGTGAATTCTTTGTGGAAAGAAGAAATTATTTGAGATCAGCATTTTCTCAGTTTCCTTCATTATTTTCTGGGCTACGGTGTACAAAAGAGCCAACCTTCGTCAATATTTGTAATGTCGTCTGTAACAGCTTTCAATTCAAAACTGTCAAAAAGCCTTTTAGATAATATCCTCTTAATTTGAACAAAAACTGATCAAACTCCAAAATAATTCTACATGTCTATATTTCATTGCTGAATTTGAATGCAACAGATATCCGAAAAAATGCTTATTATCATAACGACAAAATAAATAACTTATGGAAAAGAAGAAAACACTTTTTTTAACAAGAGTCACTAGTACTGCACTTTCCATTATGACTAGATATGATTAACACATTTCTGAAAAAATGATACATTGTACTACTTCAGTTGCGATTCACTATCAATGCGACATTGATAAATTATTTTGATAAAATAAAAGATATAATTTTTTGTTGAAACAGAAACATTGAGAGAAAAATCAATCAATATTTTAAAACAATGTTTGGAAAGGCAAAAGTTATGATATTCTAATTACCATTTCTGTTAATTCCCTTTCCCAAACAAGACACTGTTTTGACATCCATAAGGCTTGGGAAGTCATTGAGAATGGAGCAGAAAATGATGATAACCAGCATTTTATCCCTTCGAGGTTCTCCAAACTTTTCAACTTTTACAGAAAAGACAATGGTGTCTGATAATCAACATTTTCTCATTTGCTTTAATATTTTCTGAGCTATATGTTACACAAATAGTTTTGTAATTAATTACCATTTTGTTGCTTACAAGGGCTTTCAAATCGGAGCAATCTAAAAATTGTGTTGTTTGGAAAAGTGCTAAAATGAATATAATGTCCAGTCTTATTTATTGGTACTCTCTGAACCCTCTCCCAAACAAGACCTGGTTTTTACGTCTGCAACAGAGAAGGCTCGGAAAAAAACATCGAGGCAAAAGAAAATGCTGATAGCCAGCATTTTCTCCTTTTGCCACAATAAAATTATTTTCCTTGCTTTATTGTACACATATCATAATTTTATGATAATCATTTTTGTCGTTTGAAGCATCTTTGTAATTGGTCTTCCCTGAAATTTTGTGGTTTGGTAAAGGGTTAAAACAGAGTGTATTGTCTGCTTCGTTCTACCTTCATGCAACGATGCGTTGTATTTGATGATTTATTCAATGAACTCTGGTTAAATTATTGGCGAAAAAAAATTTTTTCTGAAATTTAACCAGCACATCATGGCTTAAGTTGAAGCTATAGGAAATCTGAAAGCAATGAAGGCTATGTAATTGTCTATTAGCACATTCAGTAGGCAGTTTTTGCTGTGAATTTATCAGTTAAATACTGGCCCTGTGGTGTTCGGTTACAGCTAATCAGATAGTGTCCGTCATTATGATAACATACTTCTTATGCTGACTGGGTCAAGATGGGGTTACGGCTACATGCCTTATATAGCTGCTAATGCTGTGTACCGTTATCCCTAAGGTTTGGGTCTTCTTGGGAGAGGTACTTAAATAACAGAGTGAGTAAATATAACAACTTTCTTGAATCATATCTTCGTTGCATTGATTCTGTTTTGTGTTTTACAATATACCCTTTTATTTGAAGTTAGTGTTATTTTAATTGTTAATTCTTAAATATTTATTTAAAAATTTAAAATCATGATCTTATCTGGTATATGTTGAATATGTAATTAATCTGTTATAAACCAAGTAAATTGTTTACCTGAAACTTATTTACTTTTCTCTTCATAATTATTTCTGTATGTACCCCCAGGGCAATGAGTACTGAACATGGTAGTAATAACAATAATATCACGTGCCATGGTAAATAAACATCAAACAATTAAATAAATATTTTATGAGAAAGTCGAGCTTAGGCGCTCTGACAAGATCCCCATATTTCTCCACCACAAGTAATTCACTCACTGGAAGCGCACTGATTGTAACGTCTTCGCTGTGGTCACACTGGCGCCATACAAGACTTACAGACGAGTTTAAATTACAGCATGCTACATCCTTCATTCATCAAATAAATCCTTTATTATGGGTACTTATTAGCATCGTCTCGAAGAGACGATTCTAATGAGCACCAACAATATAGGATTTAAAGGACGAGAAGAGATAATTTGAATTTTTAATTTCTACCTTACAAAGCCTACCTGGAGCTAATACTAGACTAATATTAAGAAGTGTTTACTTGGATTTGTACCCAGAGTCTAGACATTGCGCCGTGTTGGCGTTATCGAAGACAGGCCTGGAATTTCACAATAACTTAATAAACGAGGTGATACAGGTACAAAAAGATCATTTTTAACTTTAATTAACGACGCCAATTTTCAAAAGATTCTCATAGGCAGTTACGACTATCTACATATAAATTTACCATCTGATGACTACCTACTTACTTACACATGGTGGTGTTTGTTTCTAAATGTCATCGATATGAGTAACACGCAATATTTTGGAAATTTGCATTGGAGAGCCATAATTGTTGAAATAATATGAACTTTGCATGTTGCAAAATATTTAAGATTTATGTACTGTAATGTGTCATGGGAAAAGGGGGCTTATTGTGTGATATCTCATTGTGAATGTGTGAATGTGGTTTTTTTGTGACAAACGGTTATTCGGGGAGCATAACCCGTCTACGACAGCTCCTCTTTTTGCACTGTCAATGAAACAAAAAGTCCTACATTTTAAGGAGTAAATCCAAAATTACTGGTAATTAATGTGCTAAGCGGCTGAGACACTGGGACTGGACTAATTTGATTTTTCATTATGTTACCAACGTCTCCGTGAAGAGGTGCTTATCTAGTGAGTGTCATTAACCATTTCCCAAAAGACAAATTTTCAGGGTGCTCCAATTTGAAAACTGCTGCTGGTGACAAAAGAGATGCTGTTAAAGATAGAATTAATGTATAATACAGCACAGAAAATATTGCGACAAAAGGAGAAACTGCTGGTTATCAGCAGTTTCTTCTTTTGTCGCAATGTTTTCCCAAGTCATTTCAATTAGGGACGTGAAATAAATACAAATAAATACACTACCTTTCTCGTAAACAATGATGGGTTTGACGCACATTCGTAATAAACATTGGGACATATTGACGAAAAAGAAAAAAAAATGATAATTATCAGGATTTCCCCCTTTTCCGGAATATTTTCCATCCAAATGAAGACAATTTTCAGTCTGACAGTCGAATTAATGCTGTCGTCTACTACATCTGTGAATTTGGAAGAGTTAATAACTTTGTACAGTTGCACACTTTGTCGTTTACAAAACAGGTGCTTTTATCAAAGCTAGCATCGATATCTCCATTGAAAACCAATTTTATTTGGTCTTTTAATTCCAAAGACTTATATCGACCTATAGTTGCAACAGCCTCTGAAAACAATGTTCATTGAAAATAAAACCAGATAGGATACATGCAGCTATTTACTCTAATTAACCTTAATATGATATCAAAACTGATGTAGTATTAGACTGATCGTACACGTTCATGATATCTTCAATGTTAGCGTTTGAGACTTTGTTTCGGAAAGATGTCTAGAATCATTCCTTCGAATCAGAAAATACGTATAAAATGAATAACTAACACTACGTCTTTATTGATAAATGTATATCATATACCTAGCAATTATCTCACTGAAAATTCCCCCAGGTATTAAAGAGGCGAACAGCCATCAGCGAGACATCTACCTAAATTGAACATGACGTCACACGCACCTTGCTCAGACAGCCATAAAACAGATAGTATCCTGATTATGCCTACAATGAAAAACATTCCATACAACAATGGGTAATAAAAGTTCCAACTCTCATTATTATACCTACCAAGAGGCTGGAACACATTTCTGAGTGGCAGATTAGAATCAGAGACGACGTATTTTCGGGTATTCCAAACAAGTTTGCCATTAGACAATGTTAATGCCAAATTCCCAAACATTTTCGGCACCATGGGCTATTCAAAGGCTATTATATCGGGAAGCAGAGGTGAGTCGTTTGTAAAGACGTCTCGTCGATACTGACATGCAGCGACGCACCAGCAGAAAACAGACAAAACGTTATTCTAGGGGCCACATTTTCTTTGAAGGTTAACTAATTCACAATGCGATGTGGAAATTCGTCATTACCTCCTACTTTGGAAAGTGATACAACCGTAATCACGGGTTTGGTTTTGTTACTTGCAATTGAAATCATTTTTTTTTTTTAAATTATGAAACAAATAGCACGGTACCTCTGCTCATTGTTCATAACTCAACACGTGTCTTAAATTGTTAAAAATCTTGTATTTATAATTGTCTCTGGAGAATGATTCGGAGAAAGGTCACATATTGCATTTAAGTCTACACAGTTTCCAGTGTTTAGTGATTACGATTCATAATTGCCCTCTTTCAGTCGCTATATGTTATGAAGAAGATATCACGTCCCGGTTTCTCGAAAAAAAACTTAAGTACGTTCTCATGCTCAAATCTGAGCACCGTGCTCAAATCGCACGAAATCCACGTGAACTTCGAATGCCCTTCAACGTTGGAGAGTATCCCTTTGAAGTTGAGCATGTTCTCATGACAATATACTTAAGTTTTTTCGAGAAACCGGGGCCAGGACTACAGATAAAGGGTAAAGATTCTCAAAAATATAATTCAATGTTAATCAGGCCCTATGATATAAGTGATTATTAGAACTGTCTCTATATGGCACTCATTTGGAATCGGAAATCGTCTCATCTACACCGTTTCGAATGGGTACCAACAACATAGAGTTTGGATTTGGAATACCAATCTAGAATCACGAAATCTTTAAGTAGATAAACTTTATATATGATTTATTACTTATTTCGTTCAATCACACCAGTAAATATAACAACTTTCCTGAATCATATCTTCGTTGCATTGATTCTGTTTTGAGTTTTATAATACTTTAGTATACCCTTTTATTTGAAGTTAGTGTTATTTCAATTGTTAATTCTTAAACATTTATTTAAGAACTTAAACTCATGATCTTATCTGGTATATGTTGAATATGTAATTAATCTGATATAAACCAAGTAAATTGTTTATCTGAAACTTATTTACTTTTCTCTTCAGAATTATTTCTGTATGTACCCCAGGGCAATGAGTACAGGACGTGGTAGTAATAGGAATAATATCACGTGTCACGGTAAATAAACATCAAACAATTAAACAATTTTTTTTATGAGAAAGTCGAGCTTAGGCGCTCTGACAAGATCCCCATACTTCTCCGCCACAAGTAATTCACTTACTGGATGCGCACTGATTTTAACGTCTTAGCTGTGGTCACACTGGCGCCATACAAGACTTTAAGACAAGTTTAAATTAAACATGCTTCGTCCTTCATTTATCAAATAAATCCTTTATTGTTGGTACTTATTAGAATCGTCCCGAAGAGACGATTCTAATGAGTACCAACAATACAGGATTTGGTGGACGAGTAGAGATATTTTAAAATTTTAAAATTCTACCTGAAAAACTATCTGGAGCTAATACTAGACTAATGTTAAGAAGTGTTTACTTGGATTTGTACCCAGAGTCTAGACATTGCGCCGTGTTGGCGTTATCGAAGACAGGCCTGGAATTTCACAATAACTTAATAAACGAGGTGATACAGGTACAAAAAGATCATATTTAACTTTAATTAACGACGCCAATTTTCAAAGGATTCTCATAGACAGTAACGGCTTCCTACATATAATTTTTTCAACTGATGACTACCTGTTAACTCATGGTGATGGTTGTTTTATGATTTTGTCATTGATGCGAGCACCAATCACTGATTGGTGATTTGACACCGAAGAGCCGTTTGCGATCAACATAATGTGAACATTTATCTAACCCTTAATTGTCTGATATTTATTAAAATGTAATATAAATTCGATTGAAAATGGACATTGTGGTGTTTTTATCAACTTTATACAGAATATGATACAAAAAGAAAGTAATGAAGCATATTTTAGTAAATAATTATGTTACCTTATTATAATACTAATCTACATAATTATATTTAGTTACGTATTGCCTGACATAATTCACCTGAACATGATTAATATGCAATGAATAATGAAGCGGTTGCGGTGTTGGTCATCTAGAAGCAAAATATCACATGACGGAAGATGTCAAATCACGTGATAAAAAGATGTGTAGAAGTCAGTAGACAAAAACAAATCGAAACTGTCTTGAACACGTATAACGGAAGTGGTTTTATTAATCAAATAGCTCTTATAGATATGACAAAATTAGAATAATGGCTTCCAATTCAGCACATTTCGGTTCTGTAATTTATATGAAACAGATGAAAACAAGTTATAAAAGTTTTTTTGTGAAAACGTGTACTTTTGAACAAAATAAGTTGTCAAGTGCGCAATCACGTGATATCTTCTGTCTTCCCTCCACTGCTATCAAAAATTCGGAGAGGCATTAGAGCTTCCAGAAACAAAATAATCCCGTTCTATTTAACCGGAAGTGGGAGTCTCGTGGCACATGTTTCCAAAAGATGTAAATCGAACCAAAGGGGTCTGTAATTTGACCCTTGACACCTTCTAGTCATTACTTTTAACTTTTAACATTACTTAAAAAGGGTTCAATACGTGCTAGGAGTCAAATTACAGACCCCTTTGAATCGAACAGGGGTAACGATCGCCCACATCCGTAAGACCTCGCTTAAATCGCACCCAACAATGGTTATGCGGAATGAATACTTGTCAGCAGTCGTACACTGTCGCGAGGAGTCTACACTGTCCGAGACTTTGTATGATGCACGTGCTCCACTTGGCAATGTGCGAGAGACAGATACGAATATATATCTGGTAGGAAAGCCATTAATGTTTGTATTTAACGCTGTTTACTAAGGCCAGGTTCAAAGGTTTGAATTCTGCTGAGCAATATCTCAACTCAGCAGTTTTAAGTAGTTCTAGTGCATTTCTAACAATATGTATAATAACAGATTATTTATTTATTACATATTATTTATTTAAAACATTTGTATATTCTTTGGCTAAGAATTTACGCCATCGTCTCCGATCTTTACTGATGGAGGTAGCTTACTGTCAATGCATGTCTTGTCCCGTTATTTTTTTCGTTCTCATATGATAACAGAAAGGTATATTAATATTAATGTTTTTGTACTACTTACAAGTGACAGTGTGACAGTGAGTATTGGCTCTACCTGCGTAAAACCTGATTGAGCAGTTTATCATTGAAGTACCGGTAATAAGTATCCAAAGTGAAATACCATCCTTCACAATATCATTGTATTTAAATCCTTTCTTTTGATTGATAGAAAATAGAACAGTTCCATGTATGTGGATCCATATTCAAATTATCTACTGTTTATTGGCTAAAATATCAGAATTTGGAGCTTCCGTTGGAAAGTACCGTTACTTTATATTTCTAATATTCCAATATTATTATAGAGGCATCATACCTATAGAAATTGTTTGTGTTCCAATAATTACTCGTATGTGATCTCAGACAGAGGCGCCAATTAGTCCGACAAGATAGACTTTCATAACAGAAAACGCGTCTTACTAATAATTTGTTGTGGCTAATAGGCGGGGAATCAGTGCTAGCGTTTACACCTCAACATCACAAACCCTTTTCCAAATAATCTTTAATTTAGACGAATTTTACATAACATATTTGAAGAAACAATGAACATTTAAGTTTTGTACATTGTCACTTTGATATTTAATGACTTATTATGAATGTCAAATTAGTGATCATTTAGGCAAAGATCAACATGAAGCCTATGTTTTACTGAGTAAGGGTGAGCCGGTCCTTGTTTGCAAACGGGTGTTTAATGTGTTAACTTGATGCGATATTTCACGCCTGCAACTCTTTTATCACTGATTGCACTTTCCAACACACCTTTCGTCGTTTTACTCTTGCCAATTTTCGTAGCTGTAATAAGAACGAACGATTGGTTATTCTGTCGGAATAGTTTGGGTTTCTTTTTCTAAAAAAGCAAGCATTGTTCTCATTTAAATAGACATCGATGACGGTGGAAATATTGTGCCGATTTTCGTTTTTGCCTATTTTCGAAATTCGGCAAATCCCTGCAGAACTCATTTGCCTAATTTCGAAACTCGGCGAAATAGCTTATTTATAATTAGTTTATGGTATATCGGGCCATTTTCTGCGCAGAACTCATCTTCAAAATATCCGTTTTTAGGGAGGTATCACAGTTAGCACTTACAAAATCATTTTAAGCCGTTTTTAGTCCAATAAAAGTTCGGTACGGAACAGCTAAAGTTCCGTACCGAACAGAACATACGGAACATTCTTCTTCCGTTTGCGCGGAAGTTGATTCGTACCCTAAGCAATTCGCACCTTATCTTTTATCAGAGACATAGATAAACATTATATTATATGTCTCTGCTTTTATCAATTCGTTTACACGTTCAGCAGGACATCAAATTTATAGATAATATTGCCATAAAAATCATATCTACACTCGATTTCATTTATTTATTCAAAAAGTTGCAGTTCCATATTTTTTCGGAGCCTGAATTAGATCCATTGCTTTGGGCTTTCTAACCACCGAAATTAAAATGGTTTCACTTACTTAAAGTTAAATATCGACATTTTAGAAATGGTTCTTTTAAAGCAAACAAGATTTATTATGAAGCTTTTCATCTGCTAAATATATGTGATCTACCATAGATCTGCATACTTATGTTAATTAATTTGATATGTTCTAATTTCGTTTAGACTTTGAAGATAACTAACTCAAAATAGTGAGCTGATTGTAAAACCATTTAAACAGGAGAATCCCTTTCTGTGAAAAATACCATATTCAGCATTTTTCCCTGCATTTTTCCCTGCATTAAGCTGTAGAGGCCAAACTGTCAAAACAGCCGAACAAGCCGATCCTCCCTACTATGCTAGCCAGAACTAGTGACCGACCCAGCCGAACAAGCCGATCCTTCCCACCATGCTGGCCAGAACAAGCGACAAAGCCAGCCGAGCAAACCTATCCTTCCGACCCTGCTGGCCAGAACTAGTGACCAACTCAGCCAAACAAGCCGATACTTCCCTCCGTGCTGGCCAGAACAAGCGACCAACCCATCCAAACAAGCTGATCCTTCCCACCGTGCTTGCCAGAACTAGCGACTGACCTAGCCGAACAAGCCGATACTTCCCACCGTGCTGGCCAGAACAAGCGACCGACCCATCCGAACAAGCAGATCCTTCCCACCGTGCTGGCCAGAACTAGCGACTGACCTAGCCGAACAAGCCGATACTTCCCACCGTGCTGGCCAGAACAAGCAACCGACCCATCCGTAAAGCAGATCCTTCCCACCGTGCTGGCCAGAACTAGCAACTGACCTAGCCAAACAAGCCGATACTTCCCACCGTGCTGGCCAGAACAAGCGACCGACCCATCCGAACAAGCAGATCCTTCCCACCGTGTTGGCCAGAACTAGCAACTGACCTAGCGGAACAAGCCGATACTTCCCACCGTGCTGGCCAGAACAAGCAACCGACCCATCCGAACAAGCAGATCCTTCCCACCGTGCTGGCCAGAACTAGCAACTGACCTAGCTGAACAAGCCGATACTTCCCACCGTGCTGGCCAATACAAGCGACCGACCCATCCGAACAAGCCGATACTTCCCACCGTGCTGGCCAGAACTAGCGACTGACCTAGCCGAACAAGCTGATACTTCCCACCGTGCTGGCCAGAACAAGCGACCGACCCATCAGAACAAGAAGATCCTTCCCTCCGTGCTGGCCAGAACTAGCGACTGACCTAGCCGAACAAGCCGATACTTCCCACCGTGCTGGCCAGAACTAGCAACCGACCCATCCGAACAAGCAGATCCTTCCCACCGTGCTGGCCAGAACTAGTGACTGACCTAGCCGAACAAGCCGATACTTCCCACCGTGCTGGCCAGAACTAGCGACCGACCCATCCGAATAAGCAGATCCTTCCCACCGTGCTGGCCAAAACGGGTAGGTATAAAAAGCTGACTGGCTGACTAGCTGACCAGCTGACTGACTGACCAGGTATTGGCTGACCACAGAGTTACCACTGTCTTGCTCCCACTTATTTTTGACCAATTATCTGCAACTCCTCCTTAACCCACACTTTATTCTCATATTATAGGCATAGAAGGGAATTTTACATTAGATTTATCTTGTACTTAAGTTCAGTTATTAGGACTTATTATTATTGATTTAGGAAGATTTTTTTAGGGAAAAAATGTTGCAAATATTCATCTAGTATTTTTGTTTTGTCATTTTGCTGTTATTTAAAAAATGTTTTAGATTTATATTTTGTGAATGTTTCTTTTCAATTTCTTTTCATAATTGTGTGTTTTTTTTTTTGTTTTTTTTTTTTTTTTTGCTATTTTTGTTTTGATGTCTTTTTTTTCATTCTTTTAAAAAGAACTGAATTGATAATAGCTGCAAAAAGACCCATTTTAAAGAATCCACATTTTTATTTTATATTATTTCCCATTTTTATGCTGCTGAAGTAAATCTTAAAGTTCTCTCTCAAATTTGTTTTTATATTGATATAATGTTGGGTAGACCTATAGTGTTTAAAAATGTGGTATAATTATGAGAGTGTTAGTGGTGTATTTCACTATGTAAAAAAGAAATTTTAACAGTTAACTAATTCATTCCTAATGTAAGCATTATAGTATAAATTACAATAATCTAAGCTAACTCATTTATTCAAACCTTTCCCAAATGGCCAATATTTAGATTGCTCCTATCTGAAAGCTACTCCAGGAGACATAATGGATTAATTATGTAGGATTTATGTGAAATTTAGTAAAAAAAAAATATATCCAAGCAGATGGAAAAATTTATAATTAGATCCATCAGCATTTTTTCTGTCAACATTTTTCCAAAGCATTTCTACAGGGGCCGTCAAAACAAGGTCTTCAGACTTGTTTGAGAAAGGTTTAAACAAATAATACATAATTGCAATCATTATCACCCATCTCCTTATCAATTCCCCCAAACAAGGGAGTTTTAGATTAAGTTAAAATTGAAAATTATTTTTCTATGGTATAAAAAACATTAAATCAAAGGAAATTATGGTGTTTATCAGCATTTCCTTCTTTTGTCTGAATGTGTTCAAAAGCTTTCTTTACCAAAACATCAAAGGAGGGGGGGGATAAAAAGGGTTAAAACTAATCCAACCCTTAACCAATTGAATGGATATGTTTTCTGGGGTCATATTTTCTACAGACAAAATATGTGAAATAATGTCTTTCACTAGCTGAAAAATGAATTTTGATGACATTTTTTTTCTGACTGGTATTACTGACATTTTGATTTTCGAGGAATAGTCAGCTGCCCCCCCCCCAAAAAAAAAAAAAACAAAACAAAAAACAAACGAGTAGAATAGTTGATTAATTCATATCTGAAGTATCATGAAAAGTCAGCTGACCATATAAAGTAGCTGACCAGAGTAACTGACCAGTGAAGTTCAATGAATAGTCAGCTGACCATATAAAGTAGCTGACCAATGTAGTTCAATGAATAATCAGCTGACCAAATAAAGTAGCAGACCAGAATAGCTGACCAGTGAAGTTCAATGAATAGTCAGCTGACCAAATAAAGTAGCTTATCAGAACAGCTGACCAATGTAGTTCAATGAATAATCAGCTGACCAAATAAAGTAGCTGACCAGAGTAGCTGATCAGTGAAGTTCAATGAATAGTCAGCTAACCAAATAAAGTAGCTGACCAAAATAGATGACAAATGTAGTTCAATGAATAGTCAGCTGACCAAATAAAGTAGCTGACCAATGTAGTTCAATGAATAATCAGCTGACCAAAAAAAGTAGCTGACCAGAATAGCTGACCAGTGAAGTTCAATGAATAGTCGGCTGACCAAATAAAGTAGCTGACCAGAATAGCTGACCAGTAAAGTTCAATGAATAATCAGCTGACCAAATAAAGTAGCTGACCAGAATAGCTGACCAGTGAAGTTCAATGAATAATCAGCTGACCAAATAAAGTAGCTGACCAGAATAGCTGTCCAGTGAAGTTCAATGAATAATCAGCTGACCAAATAAAGTAGCTGACCAATGTAGTTCAATGAATAATCAGCTGACCAAAAAAGTAGCTGACCAGAGTAGCTGACCAGTGAAGTTCAATGAATAATCAGCTGACCAAATAAAGTAGCTGACCAATGTAGTTCAATGAATAATCAGCTGACCAAAAAAGTAGCTGACCAGAGTAGCTGACCAGTGAAGTTCAATGAATAATCAGCTGACCAAATAAAGTAGCTGACCAGAATAGCTGACCAGTGAAGTTCAATGAATAATCAGCTGACCAAATAAAGTAGCTGACCAGAATAGCTGTCCAGTGAAGTTCAATGAATAATCAGCTGACCAAATAAAGTAGCTGACCAGAATAGCTGTCCAGTGAAGTTCAATGAATAATCAGCTGACCAAATAAAGTAGCTGACCAGAATAGCTGTCCAGTGAAGTTCAATGAATAATCAGCTGACCAAATAAAGTAGCTGACCAGAATAGCTGACCATTAAAGTTCAATGAATAGTCAGCTGACCAAATAAAGTAGCTGACTAGAATAGCTGTCCAGTGAAGTCCAATGAATAATCAGCTGACCAAATAAAGTAGCTGACCAGAATAGCTGACCAGTGAAGTTCAATGAATAATCAGCTGACCAAATAAAGTAGCTGACCAGAATAGCTGACCAGTGAAGTTCAATGAATAATCAGCTGACCAAATAAAGTAGCTGACCAGAATAGCTGACCAGTAAAGTTCAATGAATAATCAGCTGACCAAATAAAGTAGCTGACCAGAATAGCTGTCCAGTGAAGTTCAATGAATAATCAGCTGACCAAATAAAGTAGCTGACCAGAATAGCTGTCCAGTGAAGTTCAATAAATAATCAGCTGACCAAATAAAGTAGCTGACCAGAATAACTGACCAGTGAAGTTCAATGAATAATCAGCTGACCAAATAAAGTAGCTGACCAGAATAGCTGACCAGTAAAGTTCAATGAATAATCAGCTGACCAAATAAAGTAGCTGACCAGAATAGCTGTCCAGTGAAGTTCAATGAATAATCAGCTGACCAAATAAAGTAGCTGACCAGAATAGCTGTCCAGTGAAGTTCAATGAATAATCAGCTGACCAAATAAAGTAGCTGACCAGAATAGCTGACCAGTGAAGTTCAATGAATAATCAGCTGACCAAATAAAGTAATATCCACAGGTACTTATGGTCAAATCTGTGATTAAGTTAAAATATTCAAAATCAAAATTGACTGTTTCACCTAACGTTCCTTCTAAAAATGCATGGAAAAGCATAATCCGAGTTTTCTCTGATGAAATTCGCTCGTTGATATGTTCATGTCGCTCATTTGCATCGGAGCGTACTACCCTTCAAAAATAACGGAAAGTTCGACAAAAGTTGAGGCGCTTTGTTCGCCGTCCGATCTTAAACGATATCATTATGACGCCAAGTCGGCTAAAACATGGTATTCGGAAACACTGATATTCACAAATGAACTGAAAAATGCAAGCAATTGATTTACTAAGTGTAAAGAAGTAGACGAAAGGGAAATGATGTCCAAAATAGTAGAATTGGGAGTAGACCAAATGGGATGTGAAATGAAATCTGTAAAAGTACTGGTGTACGAGAAACATCAGTCTATAGTTAGGTGCTCCAGCTGTCGCAATATGACAATAGCAGTTGAATGATGCATTAAAACCCAATCAATCATGAGTTAATCCCTTTCCCAAACGACAAAAAGGGTGGGCGGTTCAATTTGAATGGTCCTCAGACAACAAAATGGATGTTGTTAAAGATATAATTTGTGCACAATATAGCATGGAAACTATTAAGGAAAAAAGAAAAAATGCTGATCATCAGCATTTTTGTCATCTTTTGTCGCAACATTTTCCCAGGCCTTTTCAGTTAGAGGAAATGGTTTGGGAAAGGTTTAATATGAATTAAATATATTGATAACAGTTGTTCAAAATCACATGGATCAAATATTTTCCAAGCGACAATATTTCTGACAGCAGCTGAAAAAGTTTTCTTAAGGCTTGATGTATTTCCAAGCAATTTCTTTTAACCTTTTTACCAAACCATAAAAATGTACTTGTATGGTGTTCATTTGAAAGCTGCTGAAGACCGACTGGATGTTACTAAAGTTAAATTTCTGAATAATGTATAGAACAGAAAATATTGAGGCAAAAGGAGAAAATGATGGTTATCAGGGTTTTCTCATGGCATTCAAACATTTCTTTTCTTCTACATCATGTTGTTTAAAACTTTCCAACCCATTATATCTTTTTACCCCTTTCCTGTACAAATAAAATTCTTTTGTCCAGCCCTCATTAATTCTACCCTTTCTCTAAGAACAAGAAATATAAGTTTTCATACAATTAAGTGCAGAATTTGATGAAGTAAATGGAAGAAATATAGCAACTTTGAAAACAGATTTTGTTTGGCAAAATGTTAAGGACAAAATTTTAATGACTTGTCTCAGTTTTTTTTTTTTTTTTTTTTTTTTTTTTTTAATTCTAGATAAATATGCCAAATTGGTGCTTAATGTGGTCATGTGCAAATTTTCGTTGAATGACATTTTCAAATAATAGGGGTTAAGGGAAAGCTAACCCTTACCCAAATGATTAACAAATTTTTGACATCCACATGCAAAGGAGTTGCAGATGGCAAAACAAATGGTAAACTAAAAACAAAATATCTTTGATAATAACCACATGAATTCTTGAAAGAAGAGGAACAAAATGTTGGATATCAATATTTGAAATTTGTTTTTATTTCAAGAGATTTTTAACAAAAATTCTGTTGGCTCACCAAAATCTGGTTTTGTTTAACCCTTTTCCAAGAGGAAAAAAATGAACTCTTTCCATTTGAAATCTGTTACACATCATGATCAAAGGTATGTTGATTAAGATAGGGGTTGTGTGCAATTTTTGCATAGAAAATAGTGAAAAAGGAGACAAAGGACAAGCATACCAGAAGTAATTTCCTTCATTTGATTCAAGTTTTTAAAGCATAGTGTCAAAACAGACCACTACTTGGGAAAGGGCCAAGAAACAGCTAATTTGCTATTCAACTGACTGGCTCTCAGGTGACTACTGACAATTCCAGCACCTTGACAATGTGTATCAAGATAAGATGTCAAGTCTTTAACCCTTTCCATATGACCAAATGTGGGGGTGGTTAATTTAGAATGGGCTGCCAACAAAATAATTGGTTTCACAGTGAAAAAAGGTTATTTGATAGCATAGATAAAATTGAGAGAAAAGGAGAAATTGCTGATAATCAGCCATTTATTCTTTCATTTTAATGTTTTTACAAAACTATTCCTACTAGGGGCATGTGAAGCAAGTGTTGATTGGGAATGGGTAAACTCTTTTCCAGACAATCAGCTTTAACAGACAGTCAAATTCAAAGATTGAACAGGTAACAAAATACATATTACAGTAAGAAGAATGTAGTGTGCAATATATCAATAACAAAAATATAAGAAAAGGATAAACTGCATTTTCTATAATTCCGTCATTTTCCAAAATATCTTCCATTCAATTTAGTGTAACAATTTTCTCGTTACAGTGTGTGATGTTTTCTTGAAGAAGCAAAGGGTTGCTGTCAATAATTTGATAATCTCCATTATTGGAAAATGGTGTAAGTTATCTAAGAACTGGTTGATGCTGATTGGTCAATGGGTTTTGATTGGCAGCTGTCAATTAAATGTCAAACACTTTGAATTGTTCATATAATCTGACTTTGTTTATCTCTAAAACTAGCCTATTACATGTCATTCTTTTAAGTCTGATGGAGCCTGATTGGCTGAGATTTTGATTGGGAAAGTTTGTATGAATGAAAAAGTAGGAGCTATCAGACTCCCAATATATTCTTCGTTCTTTTCTTAAAAATGGGATTTATATTACCGTACCAATTGATTCATAAAAACAAATAAAAAATTGTTAAACAATTGTCAATGATAAATGATAGATGTAATACAATCCTATGAGCAAAATAATTTATCTGATTTTGATTTATCTAATTTGATTGATTAAATTTATCAATCAAGAAAACAATTCAACCCATTCTGACTAGAGTTAAATTCACCAACAATGAAAGTGATAAATGAAAACAGTAAAAATGTCATATTTTTATGTCTTAACCCATTACCAAACAACAAAATTCTGGGTTGGTCCAAATTAAAAGATGTTGCAGACGACAATTCAAAATGTTTTTTTTTTTTTACATTTTTGGGTCATTTTGTGTAGAAAACATTGTGGGAAATGAAGAAATTGCTTGTCACAAGCAATTTCTTCATTTTCCACAAGGTTTTCCGGTTTACCTATGTCTCTGCTTTAATTAAGGGAGTCAAAAAGAGTCATTGTGTGGTAATGGGTCAGTCCAAGTTAAATGTGTACTGGTACATTAGTTCAATTTTGTAAACTTAAAAAGGTTTCAACTAATGTTTTATCACTCTTAAGGTGTTGTAAGAAACACCTTTATAGCATGAATATGGTTTACATTAATGTATGTTAAAGTAAATGTACAGGGTGATTTGTTTTGGTTATTTTAACAGTATATACATGTACAAGTGACCAGGATCTCCTGTTATTATAATTGTTACAACATGGAAATATCTTTGAAAAAAAAGAAAACCTATGTGGATATATATCTTATTTGCAAGGTGAGTAGATTCTCAAATTTTATCTAAATACCAATCAACATTCTAACACAAAATAATACTTTTTTTTAAAATGCACCACATTTTGGACGATAAATGATTGCTCATAACAAAATTTGTTCCTCATTTCCTACAAAGTTCTTTACCCAGAAAGATCTCAGTGGTCAGGTACTCTAGTCAATATTTTTTTAGTTTATCAGCTGACTATTCATTAAAACGTATTGGTCAGCTACTCTAGTCTATATTTCTATTTGGTCAGCTGACTATTCATTAAAACTTATTGGTCAGCTACTCTAGTCTATATTTCTATTTGGTCAGCTGACTATAAAATTTCTGGTCAGCTACTCTCGTCTACATTTGTCTTTGGTCAGCTGACTATTAAATAAATCTCAGTGGTCAGCTACTGTGGTAAATATTTCTATTTGGTCAGCTGATTATTAAATATCAGTTGTCAGCTATTGTCCAGCAAGATTAACCCGAAAAATCTGCATATGTAATGACCCCACTTCGGCTTTGTTTTGTTAAGACGGTCGACTAACGGACAATGCGCACGAAAATTAAGTTGTCCCGGGTTAACCTTGCTGGACAATACTCTGTTTTATATATTTGTATTTGGTCAGCATAATTATTTATCAAATCTCAGTGGACAGCTACTCTGGACTATGTTTGTATTTGGACAGCTGACCATTCATTAAATCTTAGTAGTCAGCTATTGTGGTCAATACTTCTATTTGGTCAGCTGACTATTTATCAAATCTCAGTATTCAGCTACTCTAGTCAATATTTCTATTTGGTCCGCTGACTATCAAATCTCAGTGGTCGGCTACTCTAGTCAATATTTATTTTTGGTCAGCTGACTGCTTATCAAATATCAGTGGTCAGCTACTCTTGTCAATATTTTCATTTGGTCAGCTGACTGCTTATCAAATCTCAGTGGTCAGCTACTCTAATCAATATTTCTTTTTGGTCAGCTGACTGCTTATCAAATATCAGTGGTCAGCTACTCTAGTCAATATTTCTATTTGGTCAGCTGACTGTTTATCAAATCTCAGTGGTCAGCTACTCTAGTCAATATTTCTTTTTGGTCAGCTGACTGCTTATCAAATATCAGTGGTCAGCTACTCTAGTCAATATTTCTATTTGGTCAGCTGACTGTTTATCAAATATCAGTGCACAGTTACTCTAGTCTATATTTCTACCATTTGGTCAGCTGACTGTTTATCAAATATCAGTGGTCAGCTACTCTAGTCAATATTTCTATTTGGTCAGCTGACTGTTTATCAAATCTCAGTGGTCAGTTACTCTAGTCTATATTTCTACTATTTGGTCAGCTGACTGAAATCTCAGTGGTCAGCTACTCTGGTCTATATTTGTCTTTGGTCAGCTGACTATTCAATATATTTTAGTGCTCAGCTATTGCGGTCAATATTTCTATTTGGTCAGCTGACTGCTTATCAAATCTCAGTGGTCAGCTACTCTAGTCAATATTTCTATTTGGTCAGCTGACTATCAAATCTCAGTGGTCAGCTACTCTAGTCAATATTTATTTTTGGTCAGCTGACTGTTTATCAAATATCAGTGGTCAGCTTCTCTAGTCAATATTTCTATTTGGTCAGCTGACTGCTTATCAAATCTCGGTGGTCAGCTACTCTAGTCAACATTTGGTCAGCTGACTGTTTATCAAATATCAGTGGTCAGCTACTCTTGTCAATATTTTCATTTGGTCAGCTGACTGCTTATCAAATCTCAGTGGTCAGCTACTCTAGTCAATATTTCTTTTTGGTCAGCTGACTGCTTATCAAATCTCAGTGGTCGGCTACTCTAGTCAATATTTATTTTTGGTCAGCTGACTGCTTATCAAATATCAGTGGTCAGCTACTCTTGTCAATATTTTCATTTGGTCAGCTGACTGCTTATCAAATCTCAGTGGTCAGCTACTCTAGTCAATATTTCTTTTTGGTCAGCTGACTGCTTATCAAATATCAGTGGTCAGCTACTCTAGTCAATATTTCTATTTGGTCAGCTGACTGTTTATCAAATCTCAGTGGTCAGCTACTCTAGTCAATATTTCTTTTTGGTCAGCTGACTGCTTATCAAATATCAGTGGTCAGCTACTCTAGTCAATATTTCTATTTGGTCAGCTGACTGTTTATCAAATATCAGTGCACAGTTACTCTAGTCTATATTTCTACCATTTGGTCAGCTGACTGTTTATCAAATATCAGTGGTCAGCTACTCTAGTCAATATTTCTATTTGGTCAGCTGACTGTTTATCAAATCTCAGTGGTCAGTTACTCTAGTCTATATTTCTACTATTTGGTCAGCTGACTGAAATCTCAGTGGTCAGCTACTCTGGTCTATATTTGTCTTTGGTCAGCTGACTATTCAATATATTTTAGTGCTCAGCTATTGCGGTCAATATTTCTATTTGGTCAGCTGACTGCTTATCAAATCTCAGTGGTCAGCTACTCTAGTCAATATTTCTATTTGGTCAGCTGACTATCAAATCTCAGTGGTCAGCTACTCTAGTCAATATTTATTTTTGGTCAGCTGACTGTTTATCAAATATCAGTGGTCAGCTTCTCTAGTCAATATTTCTATTTGGTCAGCTGACTGCTTATCAAATCTCGGTGGTCAGCTACTCTAGTCAACATTTGGTCAGCTGACTGTTTATCAAATATCAGTGGTCAGCTACTCTTGTCAATATTTTCATTTGGTCAGCTGACTGCTTATCAAATCTCAGTGGTCAGCTACTCTAGTCAATATTTCTTTTTGGTCAGCTGACTGCTTATCAAATATCAGTGGTCAGCTACTCTTGTCAATATTTTCATTTGGTCAGCTGACTGCTTATCAAATCTCAGTGGTCAGCTACTCTAGTCAATATTTCTTTTTGGTCAGCTGACTGCTTATCAAATATCAGTGGTCAGCTACTCTAGTCAATATTTCTATTTGGTCAGCTGACTGTTTATCAAATCTCAGTGGTCAGCTACTCTAGTCAATATTTCTTTTTTTGGTCAGCTGACTGCTTATCAAATATCAGTGGTCAGCTACTCTAGTCAATATTTCTATTTGGTCAGCTGACTGTTTATCAAATATCAGTGCACAGTTACTCTAGTCTATATTTCTACCATTTGGTCAGCTGACTGTTTATCAAATATCAGTGGTCAGCTACTCTAGTCAATATTACTATTTGGTCAGCTGACTGTTTATCAAATCTCAGTGGTCAGTTACTCTAGTCTATATTTCTACTATTTGGTCAGCTGACTATAAAATCTCAGTGGTCAGCTACTCTGGTCTATATTTGTCTTTGGTCAGCTGACTATTCAATATATTTTAGTGGACAGCTATTGCGGTCAATATTTCTATTTGGTCAGCTGACTGCTTATCAAATCTCAGTGGTCAGCTACTCTAGTCAATATTTCTATTTGGTCAGCTGACTATCAAATCTCAGTGGTCAGCTACTCTAGTCAATATTTATTTTTGGTCAGCTGACTGTTTATCAAATATCAGTGGTCAGCTTCTCTAGTCAATATTTCTATTTGGTCAGCTGACTGCTTATCAAATCTCGGTGGTCAGCTACTCTAGTCAACATTTGGTCAGCTGACTGCTTATCAAATATCAGTGGTCAGCTATGGCTACTCTAGTCAATATTTTCATTTGGTCAGCTGACTGCTTATCAAATCTCAGTGGTCAGCTACTCTAGTCAATATTTCTTTTTGGTCAGCTGGCTGCTTATCAAATATCAGTGGTCAGCTACTCTAGTCAATATTTCTATTTGGTCAGCTGACTATCAAATCTGGTCAGCTACTCTCACCTTTACTTGTCTTTGGTCAGCTGACTGTTTATAAAATCTCAGTGGTCAGCTACTCTGGTCAATATTTCTATTTGGTCAGCTGACTATTAAACCTAATTGGTCAGCTACACTAGTCAATATTTCTATTTGGTCAGCTGACTGCTAATCAAATCTCAGTGGTCAACTACTCTTGTCAATATTTCTATTTGGTCAGCTGACAATTCACTAAATCTCAGTGGTCAGCTAATCAGGCCCCGGTTTCTCCAAAATACTTAAGTATGTTCTCATGCTCAAATCTGATCACCGTGCTCAAATCGCACGAAATCCACATGAACTTCAATCAAATACCCTTCAATGTTGGAGAGTATTCCTTTGAAGTTGAGCATGTTCTCATAAATCTGCACTTAAGTTTTTTCCGAGAAACCGGGGCCTGGTCTATGTTTGTATTTGGTCAGCTGATTATTCATTAAATCTTAGTAAGTGGTCAGCTATTGTGGTCAATATTTCTATTTGGTCAGCTGACTATTCAATGTATTCTAGTGGTCAGCTATTGCGGTCAATATTTCTATTTGGTCAGCTGACTATTCATTAAAACTTATTGGTCAGCTACTCTAGTCTATATTTCTATTTGGTCAGCTGACTATCAACTCTCTGGTCAGCTACTCTCGTCTTTATTTGTCTTTGGTCAGCAGTGCTGACTATTAAATAAATCTTAGTGGTCAGCTACTCTAGTCAATATTTGTATTTGGTCAGCTGACTATTCATTAATATTTAGTGGTCAGCTATTGCGGTCAATATTTTTATTTGGTCAGCTGACTATTCATTAAATCTCAGTGGCCAGTTACTCTAGTCAATATTTCTATTTGGTCAGCTAACTGTTTATCAAATTTCAGTGGTCAGCTACTCTAGTCAATATTTCAATTTGGTCAGCTGACTATTTATTAAATCTCAGTGGTCAGCTAATCTGGTTTGTACTTTTTATTTTGGTCAGCTGACTATAATCCATTAAATCTCAGTGGTCAGCTACTCTATCTAGTCTATACTTCTATTTGGTCAGCTGACTGCTAATTAAATCTCAGTGGTCAGCTATTGCGGTCAATATTTCTATTTGGTCAGCTTACTGTTCATTAAATCTCAGTGGTCAGGTATTGTGGTCTATGTTTGTATTTGGTCAGCTGACTGTTCAATAAATCTCAGTGGTCAGCTATTACAGCCAATATTTTTATTTGTTTAGCTGACTATTTTAAATTTTTGGTCAGCTACTGGTATTAAATCTATTACCAAACATTAAAAAATAGAATGTCCCAAATTGACAGATGTACATAATTTCAAGTCAATGAATCTCATGTTTTTTTTATCTTAGTAGAAAATATTGTTGAAAATAAAAGAAAAATGATCAAAAGCAACTTCTTAATTTTTCAACAATGGTTGAACTTCTCCAAAGCTATGTTAGGTGTCAAATGGGAGTAAAAAAGTCATGTTGAAATGACTTAATTTTATTTGGTCAGCTGTCTCTACCCAGGATAAAGGGTTAGAATACCCTGAACCCTTATTTTACCATTTCCCAACAGGAAAAAAGTTTTGATGTCCTTGCTTAATAAAAGTTTGCAAAATTGGAACACATTTTATTTAGTTTAAAAAAATCTTTACAAAAGAATAGTACCCAGTCTCTTCTGTTTCACTGATGTTTCAAATTTAAAAGGTGTAAACAAAATTTTGTCAAAGGATTAATTAGTAAAAAATTGGGAATTTTTTAATTTTTATAACCAATTGCAGCATTTGCTATGGATTAATGATTGTAATTATTATTTCAAATAAATGGTTTTGCTTCAATAAGTTTAAATAGTTTATACAACATTATTAAAAATTAGTACTTAAAAATGTCCTCTTTGTAATGAAATATTTAATAACTGATAAAAACTTTCATATGCATGTACATCTTTTTATTTACTGACCAACATTTTATAAATAGTATTTAATTTTACCAATGCCCACACATCCACTCTTTTTGACTCCCCAAAAGATAAAGGCTTTGGAAAACAGTGGAAAATCAAGAAATTTCTTGTGACAAGCATTTTCTCCATTTCCTACAATGTTTTCTTCCCATGTTAAGTTTGATTTACTTAGAATTGTCTTCTGTAATATCTTTGAATTTTGGACAAGTGTAAAAAAATTCTGTTGGTAATAGGGGAATAAAATAGACTATAATTGTATTATTAAAAAATGATATAAAGAAAATGAAATAAGAAGAGAAAACAACAACAAAAAAAAAAGAAAAAAAAAAAAACAAAAAAACATGCCATTCATGATTGTTCAGATACAACTAAAAAAATTCAACAACAAAAATTACACAAATAATTGATAAATTTAAAATACATCTTTTCTTCAAACTTCATCACACAATTAGATCTATAACAAAATTCTTATTAATGAACATAAAACTTTGAAGAGATTAAGATAGTAGAATTTTCTTCTGAATCAAAAGAATAAAGTGTGGGTTAAGGAGGAGTTGCAGATAATTGGTCAAAAATAAGTGGGAGCAAGACAGTGGTAACTCTGTGGTCAGCCAATACCTGGTCAGCCAGTCAGCTGGTCAGCTGGTCAGCTAGTCAGCCAGTCAGCTTTTTATACCTACCAGGCCAAAACTAGCGACTGACCTAGCTGAACAAGCCGATACTTCCCACCGTGCTGGCCAATACAAGCGACCGACCCATCCGAACAAGCCAATACTTCCCACTGTGCTGGCCAGAACTAGCGACTGACCTAGCTGAACAAGCCGATACTTCCCACAGTGCTGGCCAGAACAAGCGACCGACCCATCAGAACAAGCAGATCCTTCCCACCGTGCTGGCCAGAACTAGCGACTGACCTAGCCGAACAAGCCGATACTTCCCACCGTGCTGGCCAATACAAGCGACCGACCCATCCGAACAAGCAGATACTTCCCACCGTGCTGGCCAGAACTAGCGACTGACCTAGCCGAGCAAGCCGATACTTCCCACCGTGCTGGCCAGAACAAGCGACCGACCCATCAGAACAAGCAGATCCTTCCCACCATGCTGGCCAGAACTAGCGACTGACCAAGCCGAACAAGCTGATCCTTCCCACCGTGCTCTCCAGAACCAGCGACCGACCCAGAGGAACAAACCGATTTTTCCCATCGTGCTGGCCAGAACTACTGACCGACCCAGAGGAACAAACCGATCCTTCCCACCGTGCTGGCCAGAACTCCTGACCGACCCAGCCGAACAAGCCGATTCTTCCCACCATGCCGGCCAGAACAAGCGACCAACCTAGACAAACTAATTGATCCCCTGAAACCAGAAATGCCTAGTTCTAGTGTAAATGACCAAAAAGGCCCAGTTCAAAAAAGGCCCACTTTTTAAATTGATAAAAAATACCCCAAAAGTGTATATCACATTTGAAATTAAATATGATTTATGAGAGATAAATGATTGGTAAATTGTTGATTAAATGCCCGGCTTAAATGCATTGGAACAATAATGATAATAAAATCAGAGCGAGAAATGGATCTTATACTATTATAATCATTTTAATAAGTATGCATGATTCCGCTTACAGTACGACCTCGCAACGTCATAATGAAATCATCAATTTTATCCTGTGACCTAATTCTATCGGAAAATTCAGATAAAATGTTGCCGTATTTCTTTCTCGCATGTGAATAAATATCTATACACCATGAGACAGGTTTCGTTTATCCTTGAACGGCACTGTACTTTCGTTTTAAAATAGACTGGATTTTGATATCGACTGGGACCCGCAGATGAAGTTTTTACATTCTGGTGTACACGTTTACAATGCAGCGGCGTATCCAATGGGTAGGGGAGTTTTCGAGGTTCAAAGGAAACCGCACCCCCCTCTGCATCTGCCACTGTCTCCGCAGCCTGATTATTTCATTTCAATGCAGAAATTGGGTCAAAATTGTGTAATACTTGGGAAAACGAACCTCTCTATTTGTAAATTCGAACCCCATCACAGACATCCTGGATCCGCGGCAGCAACGAGTACGTAGGAAGTATCAAAAATCAAAGTTAACCGTAAAATAATCATTATGTCGTTGTTCGATTCACTACTAATAAATCGGTGAGGAAAAAACGAGAATAAATCGACAGAAATATTTCTGCATGACAGTTTCGCAGTAAACCGTAAATAATATTAACATTTCGGGCGTTGTATGATTTAATTATCTATAAATCGTCGAAAAAGATCGACAGAAATATTTCTGCATGACACACGGAACTTACTGAATCATAATTTCGAAAATGGATGGCCAATTTCGAAATTGGGCAAAGTTCCGTGCCCAATTTCGAAATTGGGCATGCCCAATTTCGAATTTAGGCAAGAATCTTAAAATCGGCACAACAGAAATACTATACTGATCTGCAGAAATTCGGCTCAGAACTGTTGACATATATTTACACGACAACTTTAGAATTAATGTACTCAAAATAACCCCGTTTTGTATTATTTAATCCTTTGCAGACCCCTTTTTCTGGAAAGTTTAGCAAAGTACATGGAGGCTTCATTACCTACATATATGCCGAAATAACGAATTCGTAAACATAATTAAATTTGTTTTCTGCTGGTGCGTCCCTGCATGTCAGTTTCGACAAGACGTCTTTACAAACGACTCACGTCTACTTCCCGATATAATAGTCTTTGAATAGCCCATGGCGCCGAAAATGTTTGGGAATTTGGCATTAACATTGTCTAATGGCAAACCCGAAAGTACGTCGTCTCTGATTCTAATCTGCCACTCAGAAATGTGTTCCAGCCTCTTGGTAGGTATGATAATAAGAGTTGGAACTTTTATTACCCATTGTTGTATGGAATGCTTTTCATTGTAGGCATAATCAGGATACTGTCTGTTTTAAAGCTGTCTGAGCAAGGTGCGTGTGACGTCATGTTCAATTTAGGTAGATGTCTCGCTGATCGCTGTTTGCCTCTTTAATACCTTGGGAATTTTCCGAGATAACAGCTAGGTATATACTCTGCCACTATCAACAATTGGTTAAGCAATACTTAAGCAACATTACGTATTTGATTCTATCACAGACGCAATCTATCTTTTATTGTTCCTATACAATTTGTTATTCAATCAGATGCTATCTTTCTGAAAAAAATATCTAATTTAGAAGTCTTCTATCTAAATGTTATTTTTTACCAGAAAGATATGTTTTTGTGTTTATTCAAACGAAAGATTTGATAAATAATTCTACTACAAAATCTATTCACTACTCACTTGATAAGTACCTCTTCTTGGAGACGATCGTAACATAAGAGAATTCGATTAACCCTTTCCAAAACAAGACCTGGTTTTGACGTCCCTAAGAGAATGGGCTTGGGAAAACATTGAGACAAAAGAAGAAACTGCTGATAACCAGCAGTTTCTCCTTTTGTCTCAATTTTTTCTATGCCATATTTTACACAAATACTATCTTTGATAACATCCATTTAGTCATTTGTGATAGTTTTTGAAGTGGATCACCCTAAAATTTTGCCGTTTGGGAAAGGGTTAAGTCTCAGCATCTCAGCGTATTAATACTATGTTGATGTTGTACAACCATGTATGCTCCAACGAAAAATTATGACTATTCGGAAGTCGCGTTTCAAATTCAATAAGGACTGCGATTTCCGAAAAATATTGTGAGTATTTAGACTTGCATTATTCGTTTTTGGGAAGCAAATTTTGCAAAATGTGCTTCTCTATGCAGCCGTCTCTCTCTGCACTTTACCATTCTCTGCATACCACACAAAATCTTCCGATCGTCCTCACTATAAATAGTTCTATCAAAAGATTAATGAGGTAACAGCCATTCGAATATTCAATATGTAAGTCTGAAGTTATACAAGTAGATATTGAATTGTGTGACTGAAAATGAAACATTCTACTAACCATGTCTCTAAGAGAAGAAAAGACCGACGTAGTAATTTGTTTTTTTATGGTTCAAAGATCAGTCCAATACCCTTCCTTGTAAATGGGTCAGTCAAATTTACTGAACTATGAAATATATTCAAAGCTATAAATAGATGCATGGTATCAAAGTATTCAAGGTATTCAAATGGATAATCAAAGTACCTAATCAAAGTACTCTACGAATCAAAGTATTCAAGGTATTCAAACGGATAATCAAAGTACCTAATCAAAGTACTCTACTTCTGGACAGGTCTACGTTATTAACAAATTTGCTTCCCAACAGTACTTTCAGTACTTTAATTGATTGTTTGAAAGATCGATGTATGGGTGTATTATTCTTTATTTAAGACAAAGCCTATATTCTTGGTTTTACAGCTCACATTCAATCAGTTTATTGCTGAACAGAAACATAGAAGATCTATTCTAGACTATGAAGTTTTTTTTAAAAAAAAATAGGTCTACAAGAATATACCTTTTTAATGCCAACTTGATACTAGCCTCTGGACCAGACTAGGTGGCTACAGAGAATCTTAAAGTACTGTTTGTATTCGACATGGCTGTAAACAGAAAACAAAAACGTGATGAATATTACTCATGCAGGTAATCCAAAAATGAGTTGTTTCACACCCCATTTGTATTCTTTATCTAATTACTCATTTTGGATCATATAAACATTTTATTAGCACGGTAATTAGATCCACATTTTAATCGTCTAGTTATTACAACTCAACCCATTACAGTAATTATGAATCCATAGAACTTGTCTCATATAGATAAGTGTTTCTAATAACCAGGCGAAAAGGACCGACATAAAAACTATTTTGATCAAGGTATTGCATCCCCCATAAGATACCATACACTTCATGCATCATCGGGTGACAACCGTGGTAAAGGAAATCATGGAGGTATCCTTCGTCAATTCCCGTTGTCACGGAAGACGTCTGGAAATGGACTAGGGCATATTTACGTTGCCATGGATGACATCCGTAGATGCACGAACTGTTTTGTATATAAGTCAAAATAATATGATAGCCCAAATGGATGCTACTCTGCAAACAGAGGTCATCGCTCTTACATCTCGATCGATTAAGCTGTTGTTTTGACATGAACATTTTTAAAACTGTAATGACGTCGTTCACGCGTCATACATTTCACTGCATAATTATGTAAAGGTCGTCATCGATAGCGACAACGCATTTGGTCACACTCTCATAACATGATAATTTGCAAATGAATATTTGCTGTTTGAATTTGCTTGGCCATTTATCAAAATGAATCGATTTCATTGTTAATGAAGTCGCGTGAAACATTTGTATTAGATGTTTCAAATATTTAGATCTCCCAATGTGAGAATACGCGAAAAGCGATACAGTTATAACAGGAGGAATCGTTTAGAAATGATAGAAATGGTCTGTTGGAATAACTGGTCCTCTCGTCTTATGATCTGAAAAACAGAAATTATAACAGAGAGATAAGTGACAGGCTCAAACAATACTTGATCAATTTAAACAGATAATTTACCCAGGTACTTAATTACTAACTGTCTTTTTTCACACTCCATTAATAGACTCACAGCCGTTTCGTCTCAACATTGTTCGTAGGTGACTCGTAATTGAACAATGGAGCTTGCTGAATCTCTGTAATTGAAGGAAAAACTGAAATAAAATCAGTTTTCACAGTTGATAGTTTCCCTTCCTCATAAGCGAAATATTTGGGCTGAAACCATTTTAAAGAAGACACAGAAGACAAATTTAATTATAAGAAAAGCAAGACATTTGGCAGTCATTTATAGAAAAGGGTAATATAG
Source organism: Fragum sueziense (assembly GCA_963680895.1). Lineage (NCBI taxonomy): Eukaryota > Metazoa > Mollusca > Bivalvia > Cardiida > Cardiidae > Fragum > Fragum sueziense. The sequence continues at coordinate 7,829,800 of OY804593.1, read as the reverse complement.
GCTGATCATCAGCATATTCTCCTTTTTCCTAGTTGTATTTCAAAACTTTTTTTAATTACAGACAGCAGAATCGTGTGTTGTTTTATTATGATAATGGAATGTATAAACAAACAAAAAAAAGACAAGGGGTAAGACTTCACAAGTTAACAAGAATCGTATTCAAGTTGTTCGAAATATAGAGCGAAAGATTTGGACCTTTACAACTGCCCGCGATTGAACTTTATTTTAGAATTGTTATTCCCCTTTTCTATGGCACCTTAATCGTTTACTCTACTACATAATCACTCAACTTGTTTCGAGTGCCCATACAAGAGTTATTTTTTCTCGTCACGGTTACCTTGTAACATATTCTAATCAATATCCTAATTACCAGTCAACCATAGACAATAAATCACAAAGTTTGGAACCCGCCCAGGTTACAAAATACCGAGTTGATAAGGTAAAATTAGAACCAGGAGATTTTTTCTTGGTTCTGTTATTTGAATAGAAGTTTTTTAATTATAATGATTCAGATGTTACTTTACTTTGAACTTTAAAATTTACAGTTTTGATCTAGATCACGTTCGAAAATGCGATAATAACTTGAATAAGCTGTAGGTATGGTATTTCCGAACGTCATCGACGTTTTTCTTGCATGATTTTGTTTTTGTTCTGGAACGAAAATGAATTAAAGAAAAAAGTAAATCCAACAAAACGGTATTTTAGATGAAGAATGAAAGACTGGCGGAATAGATATACATGTACATGTACATAGCTTAATATTCAAATTTTACATTTAGCAATGATAGTAATGGCTATTAGAAAATCGAGATCATCATGTCATTACGTGTTCATTCACATGTTGAATTTATGTTCCTCCTTCAGAGCATCAAATAAGAAGGGGTTATCTAGAGACATTCTATTTCTTAAATTTCAATCCAAATGTTGTGGCTACTCATTTGAATAGTCTCGACGAAACGAACGATGCTAATGAGTATCCAGAACATGGGATTTGAACAACATATAGTGAAATATGTCATTTTGAAAAGCCATTGCCCCTGCTCTCTTTAGCTCTAGTCCTTATGTACCTCTTGTCGGTATTGTACATGAAGATAAGCAGTGGCCCGACATTGATACCAGGAAATTCCAAGTTACCATACAAAAATAAAGCTGAGACAATAGCCATCTTATCACATTCATTTTCACGAGCTTTGACAAAAAAGTGGGCGTCTTGATTACAAACAGGGATGCACTAGGGATAGAATTTAATACGGCGGGTACATTGGTACGAGTTTCAATTGAGTATTCGACAAACTCTTTGGACCAATGAAATTGCTGTATATTTTGAATTTTCGTCGCTATATTTCGCATCAGCGAGCTGCCGGCTAGTTTATGTGGCGTCTATACATAGCCACGCCCCTGTCTCCATTGAACCGCTAGCGAACACTAAATCAGATAGAGATCTGCATAGTATATTCTACGCTATATAAACATTCAATGCGCTGCGCGCATTTGAATGTTTATTTCGCGTAGAATCTACAATACAGCCTCTATCTAATTCTTGGTGGATATATTAAAGCGTTTTAGATAAAAAGAAAATAAGAAACATAAATATGTGTTGACAAACGTAATGGAAAATATACCGTAGCAAAGTCACGGAATTACTATCGGTCGATGGTATCGGATTCACCGGGCATTTTCTGGCAGTATCATAAAGTTCTGTGTGTTCACTACCCTCATTTGCAATACGCTCTTAATTACTCTAGACTAATTATCGAAACACTCTTGAAACAATCTAAATAAATAGAGTCGTTTCTTGACAGACTGCCGGCGCCACATTCTGTATAATTTACACCCTCTCACGTACTACAAAGCTTTGTCTGGGATACAATTACTGATAAGCCATTATGTAATGTGTTGATATAAAGTCATTACAAACAACGTCTTATCTTAAAGTGATGAACGATGCATTCTCTCACAATCATCCGGAAATCTTAAAATGACATATAATATTATCTGGAATATTTTGGAGGGAGCATCTTGATATTTATTTTAAGTAAATTCCACGGTGGGAATCACGTGACAAAGCATTGTCAGTAAATCGCCAATAATACGTCACCAATGGCAATGGAATTTGTGCCAAAAATAGCCTCGGTTTACTGTTATGTCTTTATAAACTGTCGGTGTTGTTTAAAAATCTTTAAACTACGGCTAGAATCAAGCCGTAGTTACGAGATTTTATAACACCACCTACGAAATACTAATGTTTGTCCTAAATTACGTCACCGTTTCCTGGATTAAATCGTTCCCTTTTTGGGTTCGGTTTGAAGCAGGGTGGAATCATGTCAGCAAATTCATGGCCCCGGTTTCTCGAAAAAATTCAGTACGTTCAAAGGAATACTCTCCAACGTTGAAGGCTATTCGATTGAAGTTCAGGTGGATTTCGAGCGATTTGAGCACGGTGCTCAAATTTGAGTCTGAGAACGTACTTAAGTTTTTTTTTCTAGAAACCGGTGCCTGATGTATTTCCCACAGTGGTCAATCACATAATAGAACAAATTCAGAAAATATTCAATAATTTTGTAACTACGGAATCTATTTTAATTCGGTTTAACGTATACAACCCATCATTAGCACCGAATAGCTAGAGGCGAAATTTGAAAAGTGCCAGTAATTCCTAAACTGTGTTACATTTCCATTCCAAATACAAACTTAAGCATTTCGAACGGTTTAGAATTTTGAATTAATGCATACTTATGGAAATATTCGACAAAAATGTTCAAAATTATTTCCCTTGCACATGAATATAGAGTAAAACAAAATTTGTTAATTATTTTCTTCTTAAAGCATAATCTTGAAATCCGGCGCGGCGAATCAACTTGTTTGAACTTGCATTTACAAGTGTGTGTGATTTGATGCATTTTGTATGGCTAGAAAGTGGAGTTTTTAATGATGGGTCATATACCTTAAAAAAGAAAAGGTTGGCAGTCTTCATACATTAGACGGACGTGGTAATTCTTTTAAGAAATCAATTAACAAAAAAGTTATTGAAGATCAACCAAAATTTTGCTTGATCTTCAATAACTTTTTTATCAGTCGATTTTTAGCTCACCTGGGCACGAAGTGCTCATGGTGAGCTATTGTGGTCACTCACCGTCCGTCGTCCGTCTGTCCATCTGTCCGTCTGTCCGTTCACATTTTCTTAAACATCTTCTCCTCATAAACCGTTTGGTCAATTTTGACCAAACTTGACAGGAATGTTCCTTGAGTTAATCTTTCCAAAACTTGTTCGCGAATTTTTTATTCGTCAAAAAAGTGGGCGTGGCAGGGCGTGGCTTATTGGACTTAGAGAAATCCTAAGAAAATTCTTTAAAAATCAACCATTGGCCCAATTTAAAGCAAATTTGGTAGAAACGTTCCTTGGTTGACTATCTTCAAAATTTGGTCGTGAATTTTTGATTCCTCAAAAAATGGGCGTGGCAGGGTGTGACTTATCGGACTTAGAGAAATTGTAAGAAAATTCTTTAAAAATCAAGCATTGGCCCAATTTGAACCAAACTTGGCAGAAATATTCCTTTGTGATTTTTTTTTTCAAAATTTGTTCACGAATTTTTGATTTGTTGGAAAAAGTGGGCGTGGCTTATCGGACTTAGAGAAATCCTAAGAAAATTCTTCAAAAATCAACCGTTGGCCCAATTTGAAGCAAACTTTACAGAAATGTTCTTTGTGTGACTCTTTTTGGATTCGTCAGAAAAAAATGGGCGTGGCAGGGCGTGGCTTATCGAAGTTACAGAAGCCTTTAGAAAATTCTTTAAAAATCACACATTGGCCAATTTGAAGGAAACTTGGCAAGACTTTTCCTTGAGTGACTCTTTTGAAAATGTGTACACAAATTTTCATTGTCGTCTTAAAATGTGGGTGTGGCAGGGCAGAGTTATTGGACCTAGAGAAATCATAAGAAAATTCTTTAAAAATCAAGCATTGGGTCAATTTGAACCAAACTTGGCAACAATGTTCCTTGAGTGACCCTTTTCAAAATTTGTTCACATTTTTTTTTTTTTAAAAAAAAAGGTGGGCATGTCTCCAACTTCTTTCACGTGAGCGATATAGGGCCATTCTGGTCCTCTTGTTTAGAAATCTACCAAGTCCAACATATTCCTGGCATTTTTCTGCTTTCCCTGCTTTAAATTGAATTCAAATTGGCCAAGCATTAACAAAAATATCTATGATTTTCTGAAGTTCTGAGTCACGTGATTAACCACCGTGTTTCCAGTCTTCTAACCATTGTAAAATAGCCACGCATTTAACATAGGCTAACAATTATAGGAAGTAGTTTCTGCGATTTTTCTAATATACATTTTACTGTGTTCACTGATGACGTCATGCAGTTATAGTTAAGGTATACAACCCATCATTAGCACCAAAGAGCCAGTGGCGAAATTTCGAAAGTGCCAGTAATTCCTAAACTGTGTCACATTTCCATTCCAAATACAAACATATTATTAAGCATTTCGAACGGTTTAGAATTTTGAATTAATGCATCCTTATGGAAATATTAGACAAAACGTTCTAAATTACCTCCCTTGCATACGAATATAGAGTAAAATAATATTTGTAAATTATTTTTATACGCCGCCGGAGGCGGACGTATATTGGCGTCATCTTCTCCGTCTGTCCGTCCGTCCATCCGTCCGTACGTCCGTCCACTTTTCTTGTCAACGCAACTCCTCCTAAGTTTCTGGCTGGATCTTCTTGAAACTTGGTCAATGTTATCACCTCAATTGGTAGATGTGCATGAAGGAAGGATTTTATGGTTCGTTGATTTTTGCCTGAGTTATGCCCCTTAAAAACTTAGTCTCTAGGGCTTTTTGAAGTTGCAGCCTTGTCAACGCAACTCCTCCTAAGTTTCTAGCTGGATCTAAATGAAACTTAGTCAATGTTATTACCTCAATTGGTAGATGTGCATGAAGGAAGCATTTATGGTTCATTGATTTTTGCCATAGTTATGCCCCTTTAAAACTTAGTCTCTTGGGCTTATTGAAATTGCAGCCTTGTCAACGCAACTCCTCCTATGTTTCTGGCTAGATCTTAATGAAACTTGGTTGACATTATCACCTAAATTGGTAGATGTGCATGAAGGAAGGATTTTATAGTTCATTGATTTTTGCCAGAGTTATACCCCCTTAAAACTTAGTCTCTGGGGCTGATTGAAATTGCAGCCTTGTCATCACAACTTCTTCTAAGATTCTGACTGGATCCTAATGAAACTTGGTGGATGTTATTACCTAAATTGGTAGATGGGCATGAAGTAAGGATTTTATGGTACATTGATTTTTGCCTGAGTTATGCCCCCTTCAACCTTAGTCTCTGGGGCTTAATGATATTTCAGCCTCATGAACGTAATTCCTTCCAGGTTTTTGACTGGATATTTATAAAAACCTTTTTGTGAACACAACTTTTTACAGGTTTTTGTGTGAATATTTATAAATCCTTGTCAATGTCATGTTTTTGTCTCAAGTTTTATAAGTGGCGGCGTATATTGTGACCATGGCACTCTTGTTTTCTTTAAGCATAATCTTGAAATTCGGCACGATCAACAAGTCTATGTAATTTGATGCATTTGTATAGCTAGAAAGAGGTCTTTTTAATGATGGGCCATATACATGTTCCTTAAATGCGTACATATGAGTCCGAAGGGCCAAATGCGATACTTGAAACTAACATTATTTTTGACTGGGTCAGTAAAAGTACTGCTGTGGCATGTTCACGAACAGTACATAATTACCTGACTGAATCTGACCTTTTTTGCAATGAAGATTTGTAACACTGTCGCGCAGTGTCGACACTTCACGTGGCTTTATATTTCTTATTCATTCACTTTATTAAAGCAGGGTAATTTTAGTTTAATTTCTCAGATAAGTATCTAGAATGTTATAATTGGATTTTTAAAAAAGTACGTAATTCTCTAGAAAAAAAATAATTGCTGAATGATCGATTTCTATTTGACTCAAGACAATGCTTTCTTTTCACGAGTCTAGTTTAGAACGAGTTACGAAAAAAAAACTCATTCTTATTACGTCTACTGTTTGAAGTGAAAACGGTAAAAGATGGGTGGGAAAGTGCAAACAATGATTAAAAGATTTACAGGCGTGAAATATCGCATCAAGTTAACACATTACACACCCGTTTGTAAACAAGGATCGACTCATAATGACATATTATAGTAAAACAAAGACTTCTTGTCGATCTTTATCCAAATGATCACTGATTTGACATGAATTCATGATAAGAAAAATCATTACAAGACATAGAAATTAAAAGGAAAAAAAGTAATGTTCACTGTTCCTTCGTGTATTTTAATGTAAAGCTCGTCTAAACTAAATGTTAGTCTGTAGAGGGTTTGTGATGTCGAGGTGTAAACGCTGGCACTGGTTCCCCGCCTCTTAGCCACAACAAATTATTAGTAGGACGCGTTCTCTGTTATGAAAGTCTATCTTGTCGGACTAATTGGCGCCTCTGTCTGAGATCACATACGAGTAATTATTGGAACACAAACAATGTCTATAGGTATGATGCCTCTATAATAGTATTGGAATATTCTTTACCCAATTCTGCGTACTAATGTCTAGTCTGGTGTCAGACTCTGCTATGTCGTGTCTCTTAAAAATATCAAGGCACGCAACCGTGAAAAACCTTTAGAATTATTGAAAAAAATCCTTTGTCTGAATACACTACATGCTATCTAAATTGTTCTTTTAATTTTATACAAAAAAAAATGTGTGAGAGAAATACCAAAGTGGGTGTTAGATTAAAGAAAATAGAATTGTAAGCATTTTGAGTTGGCCTGCCCATTATTTTACAGATCTAACAAAAAACTTATTCATTTCTGTGTCTTCTTTCATGAATTTTTCAAAGCAATCTGAAAGTTCAATAGAAGAAATATCATTTTATATTTTGAAGAACATCTACCGGTATTTAAAACCCAGAATCAAGAAAAATCTGATTCTGAAATAACCTCATCAACCTGGCATTTTGTAACCTGGGCGGGTTCCAAATTTTGTGATTTATTGTCTATGGTTGACTGGTAATTAGGAAATTGATTAGAATATGTTACAAGTTTACCGTGACGAGAAAAACAATTCTTGTATGGGCTCTCGAAACAAGTCGAGTGATTATGTAGTAGAATAAACGATTGATATTTTAAGGTGTCATGGAAAAAATGGGGAATACATGGAAACATCGTAACATGAAAAGAACGATGTTTCCAGTTGATATAAAGGTATGAATTATATTAGTTCATTCACCCTTTTCCATACTAGACCTGGTTTTGACGTCCCTAGTAGAAAAGCCTTAGGAAAACATTGAGACAAAAGAAGAAATTGCTGATAATCAGCAATTTCTCCTTTTGTCTCAATATTTTCTGAGGTATATTTTACAACAATTATCCCTTTATCTACATCCATTTTGATGCATACAACGGTTCTCTGTGTGGAAATGTCAAAATATTTGTCGTTTGGGAAAGGATTAAAGAGAGATGATGAAGTAACTCAATGAGATTTTTAGAGATATCCTAAATGAACGATTTTCAAAATATGACGTGAAAATGCCCGCCATTTTTTTCATAAAGTGGAGCATTTGGATCACCCCAGATCATAAATTGTGGAGAACCAATAACCGCGATCAATCCCCTCTCACATTGATTCAACAGAATTGTCCAAGGGGTTCCATTAAAAGTGTATAGTACATGCGCTCACTTTCCACCTTGAGATTTCTTAAGATCCTTATTTAGCGACTTAATGATCTCTTTCTAACGAATGCTGTTAACTGAATGTCTTACTTTAGCTTTTAAAAATCCTAAAAGTCTCGCTCTAAAAATCGTGTCTCTGGTTTCGTCTTACGCGATTCACCAAGTTCCATTGTTTGATGACGAGTCACCTACGAACAATGTTGAGATGAAACGGCTGTGAGTCTATTAATGGAGTGTGAAAAAGACATCTAGTAATTAAGTACCTGGGTAATTTGTAACGATCATAATTGTTGAAGCATTTTTCGTTTAAGCTTGCCACGATTATTTTCCCAAGAGGCAGACTATACTCTAGCTACGTACGGCCTGTACAGTCAGACGTCAAGGGGGTATAACAGGCATCAATTTGATGCCTGAAGGAAGCATTTATATAGAGGCAGATAATGGCAAATCCCGGTCATGTCTCTGTAGTATGTTCTGCTATTTGGGTATGAGACACGGGCAGTGACATCTTACACCCAGAAAAAGCTGATACGCAATGACAAGGTCATGATAAGAAGGATCTGTGGAACAAAGCCTGAAGGCGAAATGACACTCGAGACCCCAACCTCCTACTCTCTTAAAATCAGAGCACATTCTCTCTTCATTCCATTATGATAGAATGATAGTCTTTGATGGTTAATCAATAGACATCGGCTTTGGAGAGTACCAACCTCCAAGCTTCGTATCAAAAAGATATCGTAAATCCTCAAGGCTAAAATACTGATGACATGGTTTCGCCATGTGGAGCAGAGTAATGGATGTGTGTCAAAGGTTCGATCCATAAACATAGAAGAACGCAGATGACGCGGTAGACCAGAACTAAGACGAGAGGACCTTGTAAATATATGAACCATAATGCAGTACATCTTCGCAAGCCAAGGGTGACATCTACGACGTAATGTCGTTTCTGAATACAAACCTTGGCTTGCGAAGATGGAGGCAGAAGGACTGACAAACATCGAGCCCTTCGACTGTCAGGTGTGGACAGGAAGACTACGATGTCGACTGGGAAGCCATCCCCATCCTCTGTTGAGTGTTATGTATGCACCTTTAGCCTACATATTTGTCATCTTAATTTTGGAATTTCCCCTTGTATATTTTTAGAGCTGGATGATTTTGTCAACAAGTATCTTAGAACAAAACATTTTGTTTACTATTTACATTTTCATATTTAAGAACCTTCTGGAAATGAATAGAAGCTTTAGAAACTTTTGAATATAAGATAAACATGTTGTTTATTTTCCATTTGGCTTGTGGAACCTTCTAGAATGATGTATTGGAAACTTTAGAACATTCTTAATTTTCTGGGATATTCTATATTATATAAAGGGAATAGTCTAGAAAAAGTAAACACATTTTTATATAAGTTGTTTTCTCAAACCTTCTGGAATATTCCCTAGTAGCATATATATGGATGAGCAAATCACTCATCGTTCATTAGTTTTCTTGGTTCATTAGTTTTGATTTGGTCACTAGTTCTTACTAATTCATACAAAATTGTCAGACTAAAAGGGGATTATTAAATTACTATAAGTGTGTTTCATACTTCAAGTGGTGCAACTATTCATTGTGGATTTAAACTGGATTAAAATTTAGGACTCTGGAATTTACATACAATTAAGGTAGTGCATCTTTTATCTTCTTTTAAAACAAAACTTTGTAATTATTGTGAATAAAAATTGTTCATTGTAAAGTTTGTTGCTGGCTTCTTAGTTCTTGTTACCCTTGGGTCGTAACAAGAAATTGGGGGCTCGTCCGGGATATGATTAGCAGACGAACGGGATACGAATAGCAGACGAACAGACTTACATTTATTGATTTGATTCTGCTTTTCAAATTTACTTCGCTGTTCAAGCTAGGCTTTACCTTTTAGTAAACTTTACTGTTCTTGCAGTATTTATTTACCTTTACACTTGAATCCAGCAACAAGCTATCATGTCTTTTGATTTGGAGAAATTTACAACTGACCCTTCGGTGGAGTTATTGAATTTGGGTAAAAAGACTGATTTGCTCAATATTGCAAAGTACTTTGGATTAACAGAGGTCAAATCTTCTTTGCGTAAACATGAAATTAAGAACATTTTGGTTCACTATTTTGTTGATGAAGAAATTTTCAATGAAGCGGCTCTTTCTCTCATTGTTGATATTCCATCAACTGTAAGTTTGAAAGAGCTCGAGTTAAAATTTCAAGAAAGAGAAAAAGAAAGGCAATTTCTAGAAAGAGAAAGGGAAAGGGAAAGAGAGAGAGAAGAAAGAGAATTTCAGGAAAAAGAAAGGGAAAGGCAGTTTCTAGAAAGAGAACTTGAGGAAAAAGAAAGGGAAAGGATATTTTTAGAAAGAGAAAAAGAAAAAGAAAGAGAATATAACTTAAAATTGAGAGAATTAGAAATTCAGGAAAGAGCAAATCAGCCCAAACCTGATATTGATTATGTTTTTGATGTGACGAAACATATTAGGCTTGTTCCTCCATTTCAAGAAAAAGAAGTTGATAGATATTTCTTTCATTTTGAAAAAGTTGCCGAAAATCTAAAATGGCCTAAAGAGCATTGGACTTTACTCCTTCAGAGTGTTTTAGTAGGAAAAGCTCGTGATATTTACACACAGTTAAGTAGCGAACAAAGCTCTGATTATGCCACTGTCAAACACCTGATTCTTAAAGGTTATGAGCTGGTCCCAGAAGCATATAGACAAAAATTTAGAAATTGTAGGAAAGAACCGGGCCAGACTCACATTGAATATGCTAGAAATAAAGAGCAATTATTTGATAGATGGTGCTATTCCAAGAAAATAGACAAAAGATATGATAATCTTAGACAACTTTTGTTAGTTGAAGAGTTCAAACGTTGTATTCAATTCGACGTTAAATCTTTTTTAGACGAAAAACAAGTCCAAACGATAGATGAAGCAGCTCGCTTAGCTGACGACTACTATCTTACACATAAAAGTTCTTTCACAAACAAAGCAAAACCCGCTTCCTCACATCCCCAAAATAAATTGTCTGGTGATTCATCTAGCTTGTCTAGTCAATCATATTCACCCAAACCAAAGTCTACTAGTGAAACCAAAGTTCAAAACCCTTTATCTCAAATACAATGTACCTATTGCAAGAAATATGGTCACCTCGTTTCAGAATGTTTCAAATTAAAAAGGAAAAAGGAACTGGATGAAGCCAAACCTACAGGACTCACCAGTCTTAAGCCAAAATCACAGCCTTCTTTTGAGTCAAATTCAATTGTTAAGGCAGAACCAAAGTCTGGGTCTTCTATGGAGATTTTTGAACCATTTATGTTGAATGGTTTGGTATCACTTTCAGGTGATATTTGCCCTCCTACCCCTATTAAAATTTTAAGAGACACAGGAGCTTCTCAATCTCTTATCTTAGCAGATGTCCTGCCTTTTTCTGAGAAGACTTCGTCTGGTACTAGTGTCCTTATTCAGGGTGTAGAGTGTGGTGTTGTTAATGTCCCTCTCCATCATATTAATTTGACCTCTAATTTGGTTACTGGTTCTGTGGTTGTTGGTCTTAAACATTCGTTACCATTCAAAGGTGTATATTTATTGCTAGGCAATGACTTAGCCGGAGATAAGGTTATATCAAACCCGATTGTAACTGACACACCTACTTTATGTCAATTAAATGACCCTATTGAGCAGGAATTACCTGACTCGTATTCTTTTCGTGCAGTCACACGGGGCATGGCTAAAAATGCCATCTTGAATCATTCAGATTCCGATATTGACTTAACAGATACTATTGTTGGTCAATCCTTTAATGGCGACAAAACGTCATTTAATCTTAGTTTGCCTGAAAGTCAGACAGACTCGACGAATTTTCGTCCATATCTTGTGTCTAACGACCAAGATTCCGATATTGACTTAACATATACTATTGTTGGTCAATCTTTTAATGACGAGATTAAAATGTCTTTTAATCTTAGTTTGCTTGAGAATCAGACAAACTCGACAAGTTATTGTCCATCTCTTGTGTCTAACGACCAAGGTCATAACCCGCTGTCAAAGTCACAGCTTATCCAGGAACTGCAATCTGATCCTGAGATTTTGAAATCAATCGAAAGGGTGTTCCCCAAAGATGATTTTTCAAATAATGAAACATCATTAAAATTACAATATGTTTCTGACTTCAGAAATAAATTGTCCATGGCTTATGAAATTTCCAGGTCAAATCCTCAATCTTCTCAAAGCAAAATGAAAGCAAGATACGACAACCATAATGTTAATAGGAATTTCAAACCAGGTGATAAAATACTTGCTCTTTTGCCAATATCTGGCCGACCTTTACAGGATAAATATTTTGGACCATATTTTGTTGAAAAGAAAATACATGACTTAAATTATGTTATCAATACTCCAGGAAGGGGTCTAAACGAACAAATTTGTCATGAAAATATGTTAAAAATGTACTTTGATAGAGACAGTTCTATTTCAAAACCAGTCATACGTGTAAAAACTATTCCACAAAAATCCAGTGTGCTTAAATGTGAATTAAGTGCGGACTATAGTGACAAAATTGTTCAAAATCCACATAAACTCGAGGACTCTAAAATCCTGAAGAACGTTGACACCTCGGAGTCACCTCAACAGAAAGTGTCAGAACTTGTGACTTGTGAAAATGGACATTTGTTTCCTGATATATGCACAGGAACGGATAAAACCTATCATGGCATTATTGTCCAAGATTCTAAACCAGTAAAACAACATTCTTATGGACTGGATCCTGTAAAACAAAAGTGTATTCAGGATAAATTGAATTACTTACACAGTGTTGAAGATTCTATATCATTCAAACAACATCCATATATACTGAATCCAGTTAAACAAATCTATCTTCGGGATGAAATCAATTACTTACTGGAAAATGACTGTATTGAACCAAACCAGAGTTATTATAGTTCACCCTACATACTGGTTCAGAAGCCAAACAGAATGTACAGGATGTGTACTGACTACCTTAAATGGAAATTCAAGACAATCAACATATACATCGACTACCGAAAATGGAAGTTTAAAACAAAAACCATGTGCAATGACTATCTAAAGTGGAAGTTTAAGTTGCGCCTGACATTTCAGTTTCACAAAGTGCACAAAGACTTTTGTTCTTCACTTGTGTGAATATTTGAATTTTCATGCTAATTCTACTGTTATATATCAGTGAATTATGATTCATGTATGTTATGATACATATTTCAAATAATACAAAAAGACGACATTATATCAGATGCTCTGTCAAGAGTCTAAGATTTAAAGAGTCGTTTCCTTCAATAAAATTGATCTTACTGATTACCTTTCACAGAGTGTACAAACATGTTTGTGTAAATGATAATTGTTTCATTTTTCATCTTTGAACTTTTGATCATGTGTTACTTGTGTAAATATGATATCATAAATATGTATTGTAATAAAGCAAAAAGAAAGCTTTATTTCATAAACCTTTCTTTTTTCTTTCAAGGGGGAAAGTGTTATGTATGCACCTTTAGCCTACATATTTGTCATCTTAATTTTGGAATTTCCCCTTGTATATTTTTAGAGCTGGATGATTTTGTCAACAAGTATCTTAGAACAAAACATTTTGTTTACTATTTACATTTTCATATTTAAGAACCTTCTGGAAATGAATAGAAACTTTAGAAACTTTTGAATATAAGATAAACATGTTGTTTATTTTCCATTCGGCTTGTGGAACCTTCTAGAATGATGTATTGGAAACTTTAGAACATTCTTAATTTTCTGGGATATTCTATATTATATAAAGGGAATAGTCTAGAAAAAGTAAACACATTTTTATATAAGTTGTTTTCTCAAAATTTCTGGAATATTCCCTAGTAGCATATATATGGATGAGCAAATCACTCATCGTTCATTAGTTTTCTTGCTTCATTAGTTTTGATTTGGTCACTAGTTCTTACTAATTCATACAAAATTGTCAGACTAAAAGGGGATTATTAAATTACTATAAGTGTGTTTCATACTTCAAGTGGTGCAACTATTCATTGTGGATTTAAACTGGATTAAAATTTAGATTACCTTGGAATTTACATACAATTAAGGTAGAGCATCTTTTATCTTCTTTTAAAACAAAACTTTGTAATTATTGTGAATAAAAAGTGTTCATTGTAAAGTTTGTTGCTGGCTTCTTAGTTCTTGTTACCCTTGGGTCGTAACAAGAGGACTAATCAACGGTCTCGATAATCGAAAGAGAATGATATAGGCCATATCATCTTTGCCGGACTTATACACTATCAAGTTCCAATTATATTTCGGCTTAACCCATTAGTGTACAGTGACGCTTTTTGAATCCCTAAAAGATAATGGCTTATGAAAACATCGTGGAAAATGAAGAAATTGCTTGTGACAAGCAATTTCTTCATTTTCCACAATGTTTTAAACAGAACAAAATTAAATAAATTTCAGTCACTTGAAATTGTCGTCTGCAAAATCTTTGAATTTGGACCAGTCTAAAATTTTGCCATCTGGTAATGGGTTAAGTGATTTGCCTATCCATCAGCAGCATTCTAGTGAAAGAAACACCTCTGTCAGACGCTCGGCATCAAGGGTAGAGAATCGTGAGTAGTGAGCGCTAAAGTCCTTATATGTAAAAATAGGATGCCACTAAAATAAACTAATCTTTATCACTTTTCTCCCTTTTGGAAAATCTTAAAGGGACATGGAAAGATATTTCAGGAATCAGAGCTGTGGTGTATCGTTATATTTAGAAATCAACCATGCAGGAGCTTGAGGTAGATGCAGACTTGAGTAAGAAGGGCTAAATGAACTTTGCAGAAAGTGTCTACCCATTTAGATTGGCCTGTCCGCAAGATATTTTTTTAAATACTTTTATCTTTGCATGGTTCGACAACCAAGCACGCGCCTTCTTCATTTTTCATACTTTCAATAAACCCGATGTTTACGAGACAAACTACGTATTACATGCAGAATAAAATGCAGGAAATACGTATCAATTTGGCACAGAAAAACTAAACAATTATTTATCTGCAGGTTTCTGACGCCGTATGTCGAGACTTTGAATCTTGGTACATATGTTCGAGTCTTGTGGGTGCCAGAATCTCTAATGTACCTTGTATAAACATACACTACAGAGTCTGAGAATTTCTCTAATATTTACCAATTTTCCGACAACGAATACGACAACGACATGATTGTAGAAGTCTTAACCCATTGCTACATGGCAACATTTCAGACTCACCCAAATTCAATGATGTTGCAGACGATAATTACAAGTAAATGGAATTTACCCTTTTTTATTTGTCTTCCTGTGTTGAAAAAATATGGAAATTGAAGGAATTGCTTGTCACAAAGCTTTTATATCATGAGCGTCAAAATGCACCATAATCTAGGTATGGTTTTAAGGTAGGGAGACCGGGGCAAGATGATACACTTTTTCGAATTCTTCAAAATTCTCCGTATATCGCTTGCTCTGTTGTTCAATTTAGGGTACAAAAGAAAGTTTGGTTTCTTAACTATTATTTAGATCGAAATCAGCACTCATAAAATGTTTGCAACATATGGAATTTTGCATTTGAAAAAGGCTGGTGAGATGTATCATCTTGCCCCGTGGTCGGGGCAAGATGATACACGTAGCGGGGCAAGATGATACAACGTAGTTTTACGATAATTAAATTGTATCAATTATGAGAAAAATACAACGAGGTTATTTATAATTTATAAAGGGTCATATTTCGTGTTAAAACAGTGAAGAAACTAATCTATTTTAACGAAGATGTGGGAATAAAAAGTAACCATGCTGTAGGTCTATGGCGCCCTGAAACGGTTTAGATTTTTATTTTCATGTCTCTACAAAGAAACGGTCTAAATGTTTCAAGTTCAATATAATCAAGTCAGCAGATACTAGAAAAGATACAAAGCGGATTATGTTTTTACTTTCTGAATCAACTAACATTGGCAATGGTATAAAATGGTTCATAGTCAAACTATCTATTTATGAATATGGAAAATGTTTTCAGATGAGAAAAAAAAAAAAAAAAAAAAAAAAAAAAAAAGAGCGCACATATGTTGAAATCTGCTAGCAATTTTATAGAATATCTGTAGTCTAGTAGATCTATCTTTCTACCTTGTGTATTGGCTTAGATGTCGACGGATTTAAAACCCCATGATTTGTTGTCCCGGGGATTTACAATAATGGAATTATTGTACAATTATTTACAATAATGGAACATATGGGGTATTAAATCCGTCGACATCCTAGCCAATACACAAGATAGAAAGCTAAGATTTGGCATAGATGCAATTTAAGGTATACGACCCATCAATAGAATCATAAAGATACATAAGTAACTACTAGTATATATGTCGGAGGCCACATTGGAATCTAGGCCGATCCGGAATCGGCGTAGTC
The DNA here is from genome assembly GCA_963680895.1 of Fragum sueziense. Classification (NCBI taxonomy): domain Eukaryota; kingdom Metazoa; phylum Mollusca; class Bivalvia; order Cardiida; family Cardiidae; genus Fragum; species Fragum sueziense. The sequence goes on along the minus strand of OY804593.1, from coordinate 7,813,643 downwards.
CAGATTGGAATTCTACTCTGGCCTAGTCCAAAGTGGAATTCTGATCTGGACTAGTCCGATCTGGAATCGGCCTAGAAAGTTGCTAGTCCAGATGCGAATTCCAATCTGGCTAGGCCAATTCGGAATCTGCCTAGACCAGATTGGAATCTGTTCTTAACAGTTATTTGTCGTTATAAAAACTCCTTTTTTTAAACCAATTTGAATTTTATACATGTTTTGTGTTGAAAAAGAGTTTCAATAAGCCTATTCTACTACGATTTTTTTAAAAAAAAAAACTAAAATATTCAACAAACAATAATAATAATCATTCCCAAACTAGATATAAAATGACTGAAATATCAAACAAATAGTAATAATAGCCGTTCCGAAAATGAAAGAATAATTCTTCTGTTTATCTATTTTTTCTCAATTGTAAGATTTTTTTGCGTGTTTATTGTTTTCATTTGTTTCTGCGATAGAACTATAGGCCAAATTCTGTGTACCTTAATGACTGGAAAATGGTAACAACATAAAAATACCGACTTGAATTCCGATATTAAGCCATATGTTTTCATTGTTCAATCTGCTGAGAAGGAAAATAAGTATCCATACCAATCATCTCTTTGTCACCTTTAATCTACAATTGTTATAAATGCAGTTCTGATAAGAAGGGATTAATTGCAGCAGTATATATGTGTTTGGTCAATATTGGGCTTGCCTTCTCAACCAGAATCAGATATTTTGTATTCCAAGACAACTTGAATTAATCTATTGAAATAAAATGTTATCAACCTGTGATTAGCCAAATCATGTATTTTAAATTTTGTATCATTTGACCAGCTAGTGTAAGCCCATATCTTAATCCTTGTTCAGTTTTAAATTATTGCTTTATAGCCAAAATGTTTTAAATATTTTTGAATTCTGAAGTAGAGTATTATTGGATAAAGTATGGATAATTAGTGGCTTTTAATCATGGAAAAAGTGTAAAATGGATTTTAAACAGGAAATTAAGTACAATCAGGCGATACAAGCCTTACTGTGCTGTTGGACACTGAGACATGCAGGTAAACGATTAACTCAATTTACCAAGTTACACATACATAATATTTTGTGTCTTGTTTAACCCTTTTCCAAATGACACGGAGTTATGATTGTCCAAATGTAATGTTGCTGTTGATTGCAAAATAAGGTATATCACTGAAACTGAAAACTTACAATGCAAAAGCATTAAAACATTTAGTGAAGGGAAGAAAATTCAGGTTATCATTTTTTCTCACATTGTCTTGAAAGGCCTTTTATTAGGAATGTCAGAACTATAAGGGCTTGTTTAGGAAAGGGTTAATTACCAAAAGCGTTTTACATTTCAATTGTTTTCTATAATATGTTCTCTCAGTAAGTTAAAGAAAAAGGAAAAATAAAATCCAACATCTATCACTGTGGAAAAACAAGAAATTGCTCTAAACTCATTTTGTTCACCTCTTACAGTTTTGTATTTTAATTCTCGCTAATTGTAATTGTTCCATGACTTTAAGGTATGAAAAATAATTTAATATTTAGTCTAATGAATCAAACGTTTGCAAATTTGATATTTTCTTTATTTCTAATTTCAATTTTCGAATGAATTCCAAAGTGGTCTAGGCAGATTCTAGATCGGCCTAGCCAGATTGGAATTCCATTCTGGCCTAGACCGATCCAGAATCTGCCTAGACCAAACTAGAATTCTAATCTGGACTAGTCCAAACTAGAATTCCAGTTTGGCCTAGACCAATTCTGGATCGGCCTAGGCCGATTCCGGATCGGCCTAGATTCCAATCTGGACTCCGACATATATATATATCAGCATGGTATCCCGCATCTAATTGCCAATTTTTATCAACTTTGATCGTTTCGTTAGTGAAATTTTGATAATTTTATATCTTGCAACAGGGTCATACAAAATCATGAAATGCCAAACACCCCAAGTGAGCTTTTAAACACGAAAACTGCATGATTAAAAGCAATATACACAAGTGTTTGCATCTAATCAATAGCTTATACTATCCCCAACAATGGACTAACAAGTAAATAAATAATAACCCGCAACAAAATATTTTTTTTTGAATTTGTAATACATAGCTACCATACTTTCGACAGGCTTTTCGGACGAATCTGAAAAAAATAGTCAATTTTAAATAACATTAATTCCAATGATATATCAAAATGCATGGCAAAAAAGGATGATCATAATTTTCCTATGTGTATATTCTTTCAAATAAAGTAAAAATTAAACAGTTTCGCCGTACACAAATTTAAAAAAAATCACTTTGACTGATACACCCCCTTTTTTACCACCGCCAAATTTCTTAAGGAAAATGGCACTTTTTGTTCATTATACGTACTTAAATAAATTGTTCCATACGAATTTTAAAGTTTTTTTTATTGTTTGTTTTGGAATATTTATATAATAGTAAATGTTACTATTAAAAAAACATATATATAAACAAAAAATTCTTATAAAACAAGAGTTGTCAGTGGACTGGGTAGCTCAACGACAAAGTGTTGGATTGTAAAATTTTATAGGATGAAAAGAATGAAAAGTCTACCCAAGTAGAAATTTGAAAGGGTAATGAATCTTTACACAATCTTTATCCTTAATAAGGAATATATACATGTCTGACCACAAGCATGTGTGCAAAGTTTCAATACTTTAACAATGGTAGAAATAAAAATGTTACAAGTACATAATATCTGCATGTAAATCGTTAGCCAAACATATCTATGTCGAAAATTGTTAAAATGCCCCAGAAATTTGTGTGTCTGAGTGTGAGTTGAGGACGGTATTATCATCACAAGTTCATTTTGAAAAAAAATAAAGCCAGGAATGTTGTAGAAAGATAGGTCTCTGACAAAACTAGGTCTTGTTCGGGAAAGGGTTAGGTGAACAAGCAACTTTTGAATATCAGTTTTCTGATGTCATGTTTGAATCATGTTTGCTGCCTTATTAGTAGCTAAAGAGATGGAAAAGACGAGACACAAAAATATATAATCAAATAGAAATTCTACAGAGAAAATGAATACAACTGCTTGTATCAGTATTTGCTTCTTTTCTCTCATTGGTTTCTTTTTTCATGCAAACCTAGCGTAGAGAAAGCATCGGTTGGTCTTATCTGGTGTCTAGTTGTTTGGGAAAGGGTTAAACAGAAAGAAATGGCAAAGGTCAAGCTTACCTTTTCCCAAAGAAAAAGCCCAAATTACGGTAAACAAAGTGACCAGTTATGGAACGAAATATTTATGGTGCGAATCAACCTCCAAACAGTGACATATTACGTCAGAGGTACGTAATTCTGATTCAGGGGAGATCACTGGGTGCGCTGTAGTTGTTGTTGTTGCAAAGGGAGGTCATTCTAAATGCCAAAATATTTTAATTTTTTAGTCTTTTGTTGTTTCATTTGACGTTTTTATAAATTCATCGGCTGGGATTCGTTGTAGAAACTGTTCGTACAAATTCAAATCTGATGTAGAAGTTTCTTTACAAAAATGTTTTAAAAAATCTCCGTAAATCCGAACATGCTCGATTATTTCCGTTGTTGCGGAAACAGCCGACATTACACGAATCATTTAGAGCTAATGATGGGTCGTATTCCTTAAAGGCCATATTTTCATAATACATATTTATTTTGTACAAAGTTCTCGGAAAATTTGCATGATTTTAAGTGCCATTCCCCCTTTAAGAAATTTGCAGATGCTTGATATTTCCAGAGACGCATAATTATGGTACTAGTATTTTAAGTGAGTTCATACATATATACAAACAATGAAAATACGGTGTGTTTCAAAACTGGTACACAATTTCTAAAAATCCCTTACGATTCAGTATGTTGGTATTCAATATAACTTCCGTTACATGATATTGTATCATCAAAGTAACTATTGTAGTTGTCAGAAATGAACGTTTTTCATAATGATAGAAGTTTATTTGGGTTGGTCAATAAATATAAGTGGACAAATCCATCATCAAATACGGATACTTATTAATTCTAAGAATTTTATTTGGTTTGAAAAATAAACTTTTAATAACCCTTATTTTTCAACAAATCCAGTTCCTGTAACTCGCAGACCTATTCATTGTCAAGTTTTAAAACACTACGTCATAGACTCGTTTATGACAACAGCAGTGACACACAAATTTGAGAGGTACTATAATTGGTTTAACTGCTGTGTAAACATAGTCGATTTTTGTTCCGGAGGTTAACGGTTCCGGAAGTTAAAAAATAACTGTCTGTGACGCATTCAGCAATGCAACCCTTCTGGAAAGAAATCAAAATACTGCTTTTTTGTCTGCAGGGCAGGTTTTCCGTTGTTCTTAGATAGGATAGCACAAGCGTAAACGAGTTTTCAGTAAATAAATGACGTCACGGCAGTTAATCGAAATTTACTCTGTTTTAGATTTTGTCTTCAGATATGGCAATACTTTTTACTCGCGCTTCCGCTAATGATTTTACTACTCATATTTCAAATATATGTGTTCCAAAACAATTTAGAAGAACAGAACTTTCTCGATATGACTTTATGGACCTGTAGAATCTTTCGGTTTAGGGGTATAACGGAGGTTAAACTTTTTTGGCGACAGTTTGAAATAATATTCTAAAATCTGAAATGTTGCCATGACTAAGAGGTATGCATCGTAAATTGAAGCCTTACACCTCTATTGCAATTTTAGACAATGGTATAGCATGTGCGGTTTTCCCATTGGTCATGGTATTTATTGGTACACGGTAAATTGTATGAATTCTGTGTTGTTGGTCATCTAGATTGTTCACTTTAAGAAAGAACTTAAACGGAAATCTAGCAAAAAGTGTTTCTAGTTAAGAGGTAAGTCATTATGTATTGCCCCGAACATACAAGAAGGTTCTTTCTTGCACAATATTGAAATGCTTGCGAGGAGACGCATGGAAAAGGAAATGGCTCCTATATTTCTGGAATGGCTGTGTTAGCACTCCACGAGCTTTATTAAGTATTATAATCCAAGTCAATTAATAACATGCTGGTCGTTCTTGTTTTTGTTTTGTAACGGCTACATTTGCCCAACCTTCAAAAATCAATTACGTCAGAGATACGTCATCTGTGCTCAGCGAGATTTAACACACCGTACAACCGGCTGCGTAGAAAGTCAGCAAAGACAGATTTGGCATCTGATGTCATGTGCATGGTAGGTCAAATGAATTTACTTTTATAAAAAAATGAAAGGATCTTTGGTATTCTATAGTTGATGAATACGCGTATAAATGTTCAGTGCTTGTACCAAATAAACCTTTTCACGTATTCCTCGCAAATAAGGTCACAGTCATCGACACAGCCGGTTGTACGGTGTGTTAATACCGCGGAGGTGTGTCTCGTTGACCTTGGCCTTGTCTTGTTTTGAAGTAAAAATAGAATGCGTTAACACGCTTGTAAAGGATTGATCTATAGCAATGGAAAGATGTTTTTTCGCCGAGATTGAGTTTTTTGTGCATTGCTAATTGTTTTTCCATGGATGCACAAATATGAGTTCCCGAACAGTTCGGAAGCATAAAGAGCCCCTTTAAAATCAAACATATAAAGCCATACTCTTAAAATCCTAAATATAGATAATCCTCGATTTCAAAATTTTGACAAATATGATATATTCATCAGAATAACCAGCAGAATCACTCTAAAACAAAATGACCATCATAAGTTCACGAGAACTATATATTTATGGGTTGAATACATCTATTTCAAAACATGGTAGTCCCCAGGGCAAGATGACAGTCTGTATCATCTTGCCCCGACTACGCTGTATCATCTTGCCCCGTGACACCTCGTTACTTTTCAACTAATATCATTAAAAAACAAACAACATTTAGGTGTAAGTAAGAACGATAAATAAATGTTGAAATGACATGTTCTAATCTTGAAAACAATTAAGAAAATATTCTCATATTCTAAGGTTACAGAAGAAAATGTGTAAAAATGAAATAATTTACTGAAATACCCCGAAAAACGATATTTCTTTATTATTTCTGAATGTGTTGTTGTATTTATGAGATATTTTTGTCAAATATAGATGACTAAAAGACGCAGCAACATAGAATATGTATGGCGTCATACATGGCGTCATATTGCTTAAAATTGCTGTGTATCATCTTGCCCCGTGTATCATCTTGCCCCGGTCTCCCCTATTCCACCCATCAAAAGACAACGAACTCTGAAACCCGGACAACCTCGTCAATTACCGTCGTCACGGATAACGGCGAAGTTGCAGGCGAAATATACGAAGCGTTTGATATCTAATGATGAATCGAATTAGGTTAATTTGGGAAATTATAAATCGTTTCTGATGACAGGAATGTAACAAAAGGTAGAAAAATTGTATGCCAAGCATTAAAAGAAAACTGTTGATTGAATGGGGTTTAATGCCTCAATCAACTGCTACGGTCATATCGCGGCGGCTGGAGCATCTAACCGTGAATTCCTGGCATTTCTGTCACCAGTACTACAAAAGTACCCAAACTGATCCTCCTGCTGCTCTCTCACATAGATGATTCACACCCATTGGTGAGAGACAAATGACTTGTCAAATGCTAGAATGGATACTGGCCGAGACGGGGTTAGAACTCAAGACCTCTGGTTTGACTACTCCGGCGTTACCAACTGAGCAAAAGAACACCAGAGGACCTAATTTAACACAGATTACAAATGTATGATTAAACGTAAAGCACGTTTCCTGTTAAAAACTGCACCCCATAAATCAGTATCTAGATAAGCAGTAACAATTCTAGTCTTTAGAGTGATAAGCCAATTTGCGGCGGCGTCTGTCTATATAATCCACGAAAAACCCCGACCGATATTAATACCGTACTTCTTCTAGTGAAATATTTTGGGGATATACAGCACATATAGCACGATAGATAATTCACGTGACTTTTCGGAAGCTTTCACGCTTCGTCCGCCTCAAGGTATATTTGTTTAATTTTTCAGCTTAGGCTATGCTGTACGGATTTTGATGAGATAAAGTGCACGATACGCGCCTTTGAGAGGGCTATTCCCGGTTGCACCTCACTCTGCTCTAAATCCAGTGGTTTCTTCAAACATTCAAGCGAAGGTGTTTGTCAGTGCAAAACGAAAATGGGAGTCATTCCCGTGCACCAAAAAACACTCTCGTTTAAATGATTTGATAATCAGCAATTTCTCCTTTGCCCTCAACAGTTTCTGTGAAACCGATTAGGAATGTTTTAATGCCAATAAAACCAAGCTTATTATGAGAAATATGGTTTTACCCTTTCCACAATAAGACATAACTGGTTTTGAACGTATTTGATAATAGAAAGAATATTGATGTAAAAGAAGAAAATCCAGACAATCATTATTAGTCCCCCACCGGTTACCGGTTGGGGGACTATAGGTTTGCTCGATTCCGTCCGTCTGTCTGTCCGTCTGTCCGTCCGTCCGTCCGTCTGTCCGTCACACTTTTGTCCGGGCTATATCTTCTAAACCATATGTGATAGCAACTTCAAACTTTGTACACTTATAGATAACATCGAGGAGAAGTGTCATGTTTAAGAACTGTTACTCTGCCACGCCCACTTTTTGAGTTATTGCCCTTTGTTGTTTTTACCCTTACATTCTTGTCCGGAACATATCTCCTAAACTATGTGTGCTAGCAACTTCAAACTTTGTACACTTATAGATCTCATTGGGGAGAAGTGTCATGTTTAAAAAACCGTTACTCTGCCACGCCCACTTTTTGAGTTATTGTCCTTTGTTGTTTTTAGCCTTACATTCTTGTCCGGAACATATCTCCCAAACTATGTGTGCTAGCAACTTCGAACTTTGTACACTTATAGATCTCATTGAGGACAAGTGTCATGTTCTAAAACCATAACTCTGCCACGCCCACTTTTTGAGTTATTGCCCTTTGTTGTTTTTAGCCTTACATTCTTGTCCGGAACATATCTCCTAAAGTATAAGTGCTAGCAACTTCAAACTTGTAACACTTATAGATCTCATTACGGACAAGTGTCATGTTTAAGAACCTTGACTCTACCACACCCACTTTTTGAGTTATAGCCCTTTGTTGTTTTTACCCTTAAATTCTTGTCCGGAACATATCTCCTAAACTATGTGTGCTAGCAACTTAGAACTTTGTACACTTATAGATCTCATTGAGGACAAGTGTCATGTTTAACTACTGTTACTCTGCCACGTCCACTTTTTGAGTTTTTGCCCTTTGTTGTTTTTAGCCTTACATTCTTTTCCGGATCATATCTCCTTAACTATAAGTGCTAGCAACTTCAAACTTTGTACTTTTATAGATCTAATTGAGGACAAGTGTCATGTACAAGAACTATTACTATGCCACGCCTACTTTTTGAGTTATTGCCCTTTGTTGTTTTTACCCTTACATTTTTGTCCGAAACATATTATCTTCTAAACCATAAGTGCTAGCAAATTCAAACTTTCTACACTTATAGATCTCATTGACGACAAGTGTCATGTACAAGAATTATTATTCTGCCATGTCCACTTTTAGAGTTATTGCCCTTTGTTGTTTCTATCCTTACATTTTTGTCCGGAACTTATCTCCTAAACCATAAGCCCCAGCATCTTCAAACTTTGTACACTGGTAGATCTCATTGAGTAGAAGTGTATAATGCACAAGAATTGTTCCTCTGCCACATCAACTTTTTAAGTTATTGTCCGTTGTTGTTTTTATCCTTACATTTTTGTCTGGACCATATGTCCTGAGCCATCAGTGCTAGCAACTTCAAACTTGGTACACTTATAGATCTCATTGAGGACAAGTGTCATGAACAAGAATCATTACTCTTCTCTGTCCACTTTTGGAGTTATTGCCCTTGGTTGTTTTTACCCTTATATTTTTGTTTGGCACATTTTGTCCAAAACCTAATATGCTAGCAACTTCAAATTTTGTATACTGTTATAGATCTAGTAAGTAGGAGATATATTATAAGAAAGGATTTTTTGTTATCCGGTGGGGGACTCCTGTATTGCATAGCAATACGACATGCACTTGTTTCCATATCCTTCCCTTACCTAAATATTTTTTATACTATAAGTACCGGTATATTGTACCAAAATACATTGTTTATCAACAACCATTTTGTCGTCTACAACAGCTTCCAAGTTGGCCCACCATAAATGATGGTGTTTGGAAAAGGATTTAACCATTTCCCAAACAAGACCTGGTTTTGACGTTCCTAATAGATAGGCCTAAGACCTGGGAAACATTGAGACAAAAGGAAAAAGTGCTGATAATCAGCACTTTCTCCTTTTGCCTCAATATTTTCTGAGCTATATTGTACACAAATCCAATATTGATTAACACATGATTTTGTCGTCTGCAGTAGCTCTTGAAATGAACCACCCAAAATGTTTGTTGTTCGGGACAGGGTTACTCTCTTATGAACAGAGCACATTATCTCTACAATCCATTTCGATAGAATGAGCTCTGTTCTCGCGGGGTCATTTCACGTCTAATCTCGGGGCCTTGGCGGGATTTCAGTATCCAATCGTTGGCGATACACAACAAAACAATTTTAAAAGCTGATACAAGCTTTCATTGGCTGACGCTTCAAATTACCGGCTTCAGCCAAAAATAGAAGCGACGTAATGTATACGTAATCAAACCAGATCAAACTGAATGATTTTGATTCGATAATTCAAATGTTACCGGCTTCAGCCAAAAAAAAAGCGACGTAATGTATACGTAATGATCATGCAAGATAAAACTGAATGGTTTTGATTCGATAATTCAAATGGTGTGCTATAATTAGATTATGACGACCAAATAGGCTGTTGGCGTACCGAAAATTGCAGAGGTCATATTTGATGGTTTAATCAATAGACCTCGGCAATGGAGAGTAGGACAGGGTTAACTAATGCCCGCATATTCATGTATTTTATGCCTCACAAGATTAAGGAATTTATAAAGCATTGTAGAAAATGATGAAATTGCTTTTGACAAGCAATTTCTTCATTTTCCACAAATTTTCTTCCCGGAGAGACGAAAATGGTGAATTTATCTAGTCTGAAAGTGTTGTTTGCAACATCTTTGAATTTTGGTCAGTCTATATAATTTTGCCGTCTGGTAATGGGTTATTATAGGTCTACCTGGCGATAAATAATGGATTGTCTAGAAGTTTTCACTTCACACGAATTATTATCTCTTATTGTGATGTAATAGCTTTCCTTGATGAAATCTAACTTGTGAAAAATGATGCCAAAACCTTTCACAAATGGCAAATATGTAAGACAATTCCGATTCAGAATTGGAAGCTACGGCAGATGGCAAAATGGATGTCAAAAGCAAGGGTAAGTGTGTGCCCAATAAAGCACAGAAAGTTTTGCATTTCTCTTTTTGTCTCGATGTTTTGCCAAGCTTCTTCTTTCAGGGCGTCTAGACCAGGGGTCCGTATTATCAACGATTGTGCGACAAATTCCCCATTGTTACTTCCCGTTCAATTTAGAAGTTAGATAGGCCTAATTGTAGGCCTATGGGAAATGGTTGAATTAAGGTATTCCGCCCCTAATGGGATTCACGCGACGTCGGAATTTATGTCGTCGCCCGATTGCCCGAATATGTTCGGATACGTACGAATGTTTCGAACGAAATATTCCGAAGTCGCGTGAATTTCATTGGGGGTGGATTACCTTAAGGATGTGTAGGCCTACCAATAAAACGCTTCTAATATTCGTATGCTAATTGAAAAAAAAATTGTTGTTCGAAAATGTCATAACCACAGTTGAACCAATGTTCTTCTCGATCTTCTCCCTTGCCTTTCATGTAAAGCTAGTGCCTTCGTTATTGAACCCTTTCCCAAACAAGACCTGGTTTTGACATCCCTAATAGAAAGGGCTTGGGAAAACATTGAAACAAAAGAAGAAACTGCTGATAACCAGCAGTTTCTCCAATCTCCGAGCAAAGTTGTCGTTCGTTACTCTCACATACATCTCTGCAACGGTCTGGGCGTATGAATGACAAGAATCTTGTCAAACCGAGGAAAATGTGTATTAACTGTTTCATGTGCAACATAATAAAGTAGACAAAGAAGTGATGATTCTGGTTACATTTGAAAGGCACTATAACTGACGAAATAACCCATATACAATGGAACTATTTTCTCAAGCCTCCTTACCAATGGCAGGAATTTTGTGCTAAAAATAGACTAGGTTTCATGTTTTGTTTTGATAAATCGTCGGTGTTGTTATATAATATCGTATCTACGGCTTGAATCAAGTCGTAGTTGCGAGATTTTATATCAACACTTACGAAATACTATTGTTTGTCCGAAGTACGTCACGGGTAGCTGGATAAAATCGTTCCCTATCAGAATGAAACGTACAGAAAATTTGAATGAATGACATCAATCTAAAAAAATTAAATTATTTTCGTTGGAAAATGATAGCCTATTAAATTTTAAGCAACGTGAAGTAGGGGAGACCGGGGCAAGATGATACACGGGGCAAGATGATACAGAGCAATTTTAAGCAATATGACGCCATGTATGACGCCATATATATTCTATGTTGCAGCGTCTTTTTGTCATCTACATTTTGCAAAAATATCTCGGGAGTACAACAACACATACAGAAATAATACAGAAATATCGTTTTTCGTGGTATTTTAGTAATTTATTTCATTTTTACTCATTTCCTTCCATAGTGTTAGAATAGGAGAATATTTTTTTTAAATCTTTCCAAGATTAGAACATGTCATTTCAATATTTATTTACCATTCTTATTTTCATCTAAATATTGTTTTTATTTTCTAATGATACGAGTTGAAAGGTAACGAGGTGTCACGGGGCAAGATGATACAGCATAGGCGGGGCAAGATGATACAGACTGGCATCTTGTCCTGGGGACTGCCATGTTTTGCAAAAGATGTATTCAACCCATAAATACAGTCCCCTAGAACTTATGAAGGTCATATATTTGTTTCAGAGTGGTTCTGCTGGTAATTCTCATGTATACATCATAATTTGTCAAAATTTTGAATTCGAGGATCATTCATATTTAGAATTCTTAAGAGTGGCTTTATATGTATGATATTAAAAGGGGTTTAATTCAATTAATCTTTTCAAGAGAGTAAAGATCTATTGGAATTCATAATATGTACATTCTTTTCTTTATTATTTTAGTATCTTTTATTTTATTTTTTATTATTTATTTTTTTGAAACATTTGTTCTTATCCATAGATAGATAGTTTGACTATTAAACCATTTTATATCCTTGCAAATGTTAGATGATTCAGAAAGAAAGAGACCATTCTAATGAAAACGTAATCCATTTGGCATCTTTTCTAGTACCTGCTGACTTAATTATATTGAATTTTAAATATTTTAGACCATTTCATGAAAATGACATGAAAATGAAAAATTAAACCGTTCCAGGGCGCCATACGGCATGGTTACTTTTTTTTATTCCCACATCTTCGTTAGAATAGATTAGTTTCTTTATTGTTTCAACATGAAATATGACCCTTTTTAAATTCTGAACAACTCATAGTATTTTTCTCATAATCAATGAATATTATTCAGCCATTCCACGAAAATTGACTCATTTACGAAAACGAAAATGTTGAAAAATGAACTTTTCTGCATGAGCACAATTTTCATGTTAGAATAAAGTGTCACATGTCTACAATGTATGGTTAAAATTTTACCCACAACATTTTAATCCATGCTGAGTTATTGCATTTTCAAATATACCACTATAACCTAGATGTTACGGAGCATATAAAGCAACTCGAGGTACATATAGCGTGAGTTGTGGCCAATGTTATAACCCAACATCAAAAAGATTGTTTGTTGGACCATCATCAACCATTTGCACAACTTACAAGGACAAAATGATAATAATTCAGCTGTAACCCTGTGTGGTGATATCAAAACGAGTATTTCACTGTTTAACGCAATATTCGAGCATTTTAAAATTGTTTGTGATCGTTTGTATTCTTTTTGAAGCCATCTTGCAAAGTAAAGTTAAAAGTAAATATTCCGATAGTAATGCCTCTTCAGATTTATCTTTTCCAGTGCATCTGGCTCTCGAGCTTTTATTTCTTTGTATGTATGATCGTGGAAAAAATGGCCCTTGTGTTACGGAAAATAGATAATTTCCATAACCTTATTACCAATAGTGTAATTTCTTTCAAAGAATTTTAAACGCTAAACGCAAAGGTTTTTACAAAAAAGAAACAACAAATTGTTATAAAACAAATACTAGATTCAATAATACGAATGAACCAATAAACGTTTCTTTTAGTACCCTTAAACTATTAATCTCATTGGCAAAATTGCTGAACTGGTACCTTTGCTATTATTTAATATCACACTCAGAGTAACAATTACATGGTAATCATCGGGCACAACAGTCTGCACAGATATGTCTGTATATGCACCACAAAGTCGTCAACCGGGCACCACCACGGACAATTTCTAGGGTTCAATTTCGATTGATCTACAACAACTAACCAACCAACAACAACTACTCCCAATTCGTCTATTTTGAAAACCGGTGCCACCTTGTCTACTCAGGTTTTATATACCGTTTCCATTTCGTCTAAATTTGTCTGCTATATATTTCAGTATGATATCTTATTTTTTTTTTTTTTTTGTTAAAAACAATGCGTTGTTTTTCTTAATTTATGAACATGTTATAAGATATGAATTTCGAGGGGGGGGGGGTGTATCTAGAAATGTATAATTCGATGGTGTGCTAGACATGAGTGCATTGGCCTTGTGAATTTGTAAGGATGTTTCAATTAGAAGGGGTGTTAAATTGAACAATTTTCGGTAAGTGTGCAATTATTCGTCCCCTTCTCTTCTGAATTTCTTTTATTTCTAATTAAATCATTTATATAAGAGCAAATACTATTTTAAAGTAAATTGGTTATTCATGCGAATCATATATCCCTAAATAAAAATATGGCTCTCAAAAATCGTTAACAAATAACTCCACAAAAATTTAAATATGAATTACAAAGGAAAAAATAAAAATGAATCATTTGATACAGTTTGATGTCAAGCATAATTATTCCATTTATTGACAGGAAATAAAAGAAAAATGCATATATATTAAAGTATTGAAATAAAAATTAAAATGAATCATATAGGTCTAGTAATGAAAAATGTATGATATATTGTAGACCAAGTCGAAATAGACGAATTCTGAAAGTAGATAAATGTTGATTCTGACAATAAAAATGTAGCAAACGAACTAGGAGTAGAATAAATGTTGGGATGTTACAGTCACTTTGACTAGATCCAAAGCTTGATATCCAAAACCACAGCGTCTTAGACTGTCATACCCCCTGGTGATTGATTGGATTGGCCATGGTTGACACAAGGTTTAGGCTTTTAGCTTATGAACTTGTGTCAAAGGATCAGTATTTGTAATTCCAATGGTGAGAGAGCGGTGTAATTTGTCTTAGCCAATTACCTAGTAGAAGGGAACACCAGCTTTCGGAAAAGAATTATAGAGAAGCCCTTTCTTCACAAACTATTCAAGACCCGACAATACAAATATCTAGGTTTAGTTTCGGGAAAAAGGTGTCAGGATTAATGAAAACTAAAGAGAATGTGCAACAACACAGCCTTGGTATGTCTTATTTCGATATCAGCATTACAAAAAAGAAGGGAAAATGCACCCTGCATACCTGCTCCTTAAACTTGGGGACTAAACTGTGACAAGTGAGTTTCAAGCCACGTTTGCAGAAAATTATTCCTGTTAACATTATCGTCTGACCCGATTGAAAAGGAAAATGTTTGTGTCTTCTTCTATTTGCCACAAAAGCGATGTATGCAGGTTTTCTAAGAACAACCAGTACAAAACTGAAAAATGTCTAATGGTGGAATTAGAAAATGGAAATGGCATTAGGACCAAAAGGGGCATATTTTATGGCCTAGACAATTATGTGTTTTGCTCGAAATCATCAATAGGCTGCTGTAACCATGTCTGTCTACTTGAGAAGCCACAAACTGTTTCAAACATGTTGTGTAACATACTTAGATAGAACCTGAAGGGGTATGTTTGCTAATCTATCGCCCACATATGGCAGTGTATGCTCAATATTCCATAAAATATAGTATATGCTTCCGTAACGAAGAGTCTATATTTCGTAACGGAATATTACTTTGTGAATTCACAGATAAACACAATTAAGCGGCCTTGTTAGTATTCCTACTTCATATACTTTCTGAGTTAATCATAATTAATTGACATCAAAATGTTTTATGTATCGTAATTTACGCACAAACAGTGTACCCAAATATATGCTTCCGTAACATTTTCTTACAGCATATGTGGCAAAACATGATATAATAAGCTCTATTTAGACAAATTTTAACTATACGGAAATGTAAAATTCCATTTGATTCATGCAAACTCAATTAATCAACAAAATAAATCTCATTAATATCCAGGACATGCTACCACCAAATAATATATGCTCCGTAACTGTTATTTTGACCGTAAAACAAAAAGGGTAGATACGTAAATCCCGCATTACTTTGTTTTTTGTTTGAGATTCTAGCTTTTGCACGTCAAATTAAAAAGAATCGAGCATAAATAAAGAAGTTTTGTATTGCTAATCTGGAAATGAATTTGTATAATACTATATTTACATATAGTCCATGAGCCAGGACCCGAATTTTGGCCGATTGGTACCACTCGGAGGGAGTAATTCTTTTTGCACTTTTTCATTAGTCTGGTATCTATACTTCATGTTTCAGTATGATAGCAATCTCAGATCGGTAGCTTATGCCCCGAAAAACGCTTCTTTTCAAGGGTACCCTTTACACACAAAAATTTCATTGGTTTTCTAGTGAAACAACACATACATTTTTCTAACCCGTAAACTCATTCAAATACAAAAGTCTTTGTTTATAACTGAGATACAGTACAGAGTAGCATATATTAAGGTTTTGTGTTGGTCTGAAATGTCATCTGTAGGAAGATTTTAGTGTACACAGAGAACTATCTATAGATGATACGAATTATAAGGAAAAATGAAAATTATAGTGTTTGTGGACACATAAAGCCTGCTTTCTGATGTAAATGGACTGTAATTAGTATTTTGATATTAGGTAATACTAAATAAATATACATATAACAAACTAGTATGGATAGCAATGCCGACTTTATTGCCGCTCATTATACTACCAGAAAGTCAAAAAAGCATAAATGCTTATCATTTACATTTCATTCATTTTCTAAACGTAAAACTAATTCGAACTACGAGAAAATCAAATGAATAATGCTTACAAACACTTCTTTAAGGATACACATGAAGAAAACTAGGCCTGGTTTGAAAGTGTACGCAAAGAAGCTAATTTCTCACAAGATAAAAAGGGGTGAGGGTTATAAGCTGGATACATTCATTTATGTTTCTGGTTCGAGAGGATGACACAAAGTCATTGTTTTAATGTTATTCTACTGTAAGAAAGTCATTAGAATACATGTCCAGACAAATGTACATCCATAAAGCATTGGAGAATAACGTTTTTCCACGTGCAGTTGATTCGTGAAGAAAGACAGGTTATCAATACTGCTATATAATGTATAATATTTCTTTCCTGAAATCAAATGCGGATATTCAAGTGAATAAGACATCTTTTACAAATAAAGAGTCCCTCTAGAGTGCACACCTTCGTCTTTTGCCTTTGTTGGGATACATTTGCACAATGAATATAAAAATTGTAGGCTATTGGCAATTATGAGGACTTATGGTGTTAACACTGTCATGCAAATTGGTAGTGTTTTCTAATATATGTACAAATTCGTTCTAAGTATATATTGCTTAGTACAACCACTTGGATTGCAAATGAAACATGTATTCCAGGAAAAAGTACACACAACATCGTATATGTATACAACATATTAAGAAACATGTGTAGTTAACTACAAGGCTATCGCTTTTTTGTGTGTACGGATAAAAATGCTATAAAAAGGAGGTATTTTAAGCAAAAGGGTCATGAAAAATAATCTATAATTAGAGACCTAGCAAGAATCAAATACATCTTAAGTGTATTAAAAGCATTGTTGTGCAACAGAATTAACATTAACCCATGACATCTGAATATGTAATGACCCTACTTCGGCTATGTTTTCTTAAGACGCGCAACGGACGAAGATGCAGTTGTCCCGGGTTCACTTTAGTGCACTATAATCTGCAGCGTGGACATATCACTACAGCAGTATAGTCTTTTAGAATACAAGATATAATGCAGTACAAAAGAAATATTTACGAGTGAAAAATAAAGCAAGTATTAAATAAATGATGAGACTAGAGATAAAATTGATTACATCTATACAAAAGCTGCTGAAAAAACCCACACTACGTTTCTGAAAAAAGAAAAACTATAATTCTATTGTCAAATCAACATAGCAAAGTTCAGTTGGAATTGTTCGTGAATGATGCAAAATGTAAGTAAAATGGGCCAGAAAGGAAGAAAGAATCACTACATGGACTGTTATACAATGTACATAGACAGTCACAATTTATTTATGCGAAGTAAACAATGATAGCACAAAGAGAGTAACATATAAATGTAAGTATTTAGGCACCAAAACAGATTTGTTGAACTGCAATTACAACATAATGCAAGAATTACGACTTGATATTAATCAACTTCTACCCAAAGCTTGGAACTGTCATGAGCAAAGCCATAATTATAACCGAACAATCGAAATCACCCTAGCATCTAGCCTTACAGCAATTGGTATTTCAAATGAAGAAATGCAGACATGCTGATATAAAGAAAAATGTAAGAATACTGTCTAGTATGCATAACAAGGAAATGTGTTTTGTGATTTTTGAGCACTTCAGAGTTACGGAGATTGGACATTTGAAGTTCGTTTATTAAATTAATCAAGCCTGTGATTAATTTATTGTAAATATGCAAATACGAGAGAGAATTCGATCATGATAAAAGTGGTCTCGATTATGAATATATGAAAGAATATGGTCAATCAGAGGTAAAGATTTTCCATGTATCGAAGTCGTCAGCAAATTGTGTCAGTTGGTGCTTTAGACAGACTTAATTAAAAAAAAAAAGTCATTAATAAAACGATCCAAAGTTATTTTGTTCTGTTCATTGATAAATTAAGTACATATTTTAATTAGCATCAATATCTTTTTTCAATGATTTAGGTGTTAATGTAAGAAAAGATACATGTATATAAAGCGGTGATGGAAATGCGAATTGTTGGAGCAGAATGAAATTTAATTTCTGTGCATTACGGACATTATCAACTTACAAACAAATTGTAATCTTAATCAGATAAAAACCATCATTACTGAATCATACGCAAGATGTGATTTGTGTCTTTGAGTAATGGCATATATTACCAGTTGGTATAAGTCCAATTACCCACGAGAATGACAATTTCGAAATAATAAAGTTATGTAGACAACGAATTTGTTCGGCACTTTAAAGTACGCTGGTGCATTTATGTAACTAGTCAAGTTAAGGCATTTCATTAGCATACCATATATATGCGGGGATATCAAAACAGTTTTGAGCTTCTGGTATTTACTCCTTTGAGGTAGTAAAGGTTTTTACACCTTCGTGTAAATGAATGTTTCAAATACACTTTGCATGTAGGATAATATGGCTAGCTGCTACAAGCTTGTCCGAAACTTTTAAACCGACTTACCCCTCCCAGTTTTATTGGCCAAAATGGATAATACTAAGAACACGGTTGCACATGGTAATGTTTCTAGTCCTGTAAGCTTAACATGCTAAACAAGATTACCTAAGTTTATGGGGAGTCTACCCCTTCTTTTGCAACAATCTAATATTGGGAAAAAGACCGAGACAGTTAAGAAGATTAGTTGACTGCTGCCGAGGAGACTGGTTAGGGTAACAAGACGTTGATTCCTAAGAATCGGATATCAGTGAAAATACAGCAGGTTTGAGAATCACAAACCTTTGATATTCCCTCATAAACGACTTGTTTTGAAACATGGGATCATAAACGAAACCGCTAAACAACCACAAACTTGCATTCTCTCCTACTCAGATGAAAGCCACACCAGTAGTGACAAGGTATGGTAACTATTTAGAGGATTATTAAATCGAGTTTTCAACTTATATTGATCTGATGAATCTGTCGCTCACAACGCAGATTCTATGAAACGTTTGCATTTGTCTAAAAGAGAGGGTGAATGAGATATGTATGTTTGATTAAAAAATACACCACTGTGATTATAAAGACAAGTGGTGCCGTTTTTGCTTTTGTTACCACAATTTCAATTACTTTGACCATTAATTATCAATTGTATTCCAATCACTTTGTTGTTAACATATGTGTGGTAAAATGGATCTTATAAAAATTCCAGACTCTTACAAAATGAATACAAAGATTTACCCAACCATATGAGTATGTATCATACTGCATTTTGTTATGATTCATGCCAAATAAACTAGAACGCATATACATCTGATTCACATTTTAATGCATATGTTCGACAGAAGAGGTTTAAATTTCTGTCAAATAATTATTTAAAGTATATATGCATACATGTAATCATTTTTATCTATATGTTTATCATTTCTCCTAGTGAGCTGGGCACATATTACCTAAAGTGATTTTCAGTGACAAAAAGCATTACACTAACAACAGGTATGTCAGGTACCATTGACTGAATCAAAATCACGAATACCAGAATCAGCACATGTATCCATTATTATATAGCAGAAATTTTAGAAATATTGCTATTGTAACTGTAGTAAAAATACATACATACAGACAAAGAGACTTGGACATGGCAAAAGGACGACACACATGTTAACAATCACCTGGCTTATAAAATTGAATTGATTTTGATAAATCTGTTCTGTAAGTATGCAATGTACATCTACAGACTTCGCTGTCGAAATACATATAGAATTTGACTTTTAGGAGGCAATGGGGTTGCATTCATTCATGGACACTGCAATATATTTTCTAAACGAAATAAAATTGCGAAAGCACAACATGTATCTAATTTCTATTTCAACATAGAAATAAGTTCCCTCCGTACAATTTGATTATCATTCTTTGCATAAGTAATCTTGGTCTTATCTTCATAATTTATACAAACTAGGTTTTGGAAATGAGAATGTTATAATCCTACTTAATAGCAGAATCAAATGTATTCTCATACTTGCATAATTGAGCTGGAATCTGGAAAAGGGCCCCTTATAGCATTTGAGACAGTCACATTTCAAGATCAGTGCATGCTTTTAGTGAAGACAGGCAGACATCCATGCTGCTATATTACAATTGCAACAGGTCATTAAGGATCTAGTGGAGAACAGCAATGGTTCCTGATCAGACTGCATGTATACGCAGGCTGATTTGGAACCATATTTGGTTCAAGAGCCTTAAGGGACCTTTTTCCGTATCCTGACTTATTGTATCGTACATGTATTATATTGAGTTATGATTAGATATTATGTGAAGACCAATATTTCCGACGAAGACAGTTTTGGTAGTATATATGACAAAAGCAGCAAATTATTTTGTACATTCATTGTATCATTGAATATGGGATGATCTGGTTTTACTTTGGTTGCAACATGGTGTACATTATATATCGTATAATCGTATATTGGAATTGGGCTATATTTTGTTGTAAAGTATATGTTAATTTGTTTCATGTGGTCATTCAATTTAGTCACGAACCGTCGAATATTGTGCAATTGAATATATTTCCAGTAATTGTTTTCTAATTTGCATTGATTGGACATTCAACTGAACATATAGGCCCTTCATTATTTTTAAAAGTGAAAATGCTTTTGAGTTCAGCATTCTTTCAGTAGGCCTAACGTAAAATTCTCCATTTCATATTCATATAACATATATATGCATGAAATAGTCTCGTAAGAGGTAATCCAATTGTTTTGGATAACAACACAGTGCTGTCAATAGATTAGCAACAGTTAGAAGCCTTAGAACACTCATAGTATGCGTTTTAGTTTTTAGGTACGAACATTTCAGGGTCCGAATCGACCAAATGTTTTTGCCTTTAACAGCTTATTCCGTTTGTTTTGTGTCACAAAACTGGCATGAATCGATGAATACGCATTTGAAAATATATTTAAGTGTAAAAATATGTAGCCACTTGCATTTCTGCTTCAAAGAATTGAAAAATTCACTTGAAAAAATTGTGCATTTCGTTCAGTCTAGGGGCCGACAAATTGTCTTCTATTTCACAGCCTACGCAGGCCTCATACCTTGGAACAGATTAAATAGTTCTCAAAACTAGTGTTTTAAGAATATTTTTGCAGAGAAAATAATCACGACAAGCCTTTTGATTAATCACACACTACCAAAAGAAATCGCACCTACTGTCCCATTTGTGGACATGTGAAAATGGGGTAGGTTAAGAAAACGGCGATTTTCTCAGCATAAGCTACCAATTTCAGACTGCTATCATATCAATTAGTTAACTACACATATCAAGCTATTCAGAAATAGCAATAAGAATTACTCCCTCCGAGTGGTACCAAAAAAGTGTCTGGCTCATGGACTAATACTTCCACGTCGAATTTCTCATTCAACATTCCATTTTTCTATTTGCAGTAGCCGATATAATGAATCTTTGATAACTGAAGTGTATTATATTGTTCACTGTATTGAAATATTCCTGTTAGTTTAACTCAGGGCGTCCTTTGAAGTACGTTACGGAAAAATATGCGTAACGGAAGCATAGCGACCAAAGGACTTTCAAGTCTCTCAAAATTTTATACTCTTGATTATACTTGAAACTCGCCTCTATTTCAACAGTTTGGCAACCACTCTGTCAAAATTTGACAGATTTAGGAATGTCCGTTCATTATTGTGGGCTACACGGACGTAACGGAAGCATAGTAAACGAAATGCGACAAATTCTATTTGTCCATGTTCTTTGCTTTAGTGAAGAAATACTAGGATATTCATAAACTTTAGGGTTTTGATAGTTAAACTAAGCCATTCCAAGACCAAAATAGTTTGAAAATCGACAAATTGAGAGAAATGCTGACTTTCTTCCATGCCTTTGAAAGTTCGTTACGGTCACATAGGCAAATCTGGCGACATACAAATAGACATTTTTAAATTCTTTTTCATGTAAGATGATGGAATCATACTTAATTTAGTCGTTGTAGTAGGGTTTGGGGAAAATAATGTCCAAGAGAACAAAGTCTAAGTTAAAAAAACGGCTGATTTGGACGGTAGTTTAGAACAAAAAATTGTTCGGCGACATCAACATTTTGACGTTTTTGCAATATTCAACACAACCAAGCACATTCATAAAATCGTTTGAATAACTTAAAAATCATACTACTTTATTGCAAATTATGTCCCGTGATAAAAGATATCTTGCTTTTTGTTGTACCTAATTGGTAAAGGTGTTAAATAATGCAATGAAGGTCGGCGACATGCATTTTCAGTAAATGGGTCAATTTTCGTGGAATGGCTGTATTAATCGTAAAACGACGTCGTATCATCTTGCCCCGCCTCCTGTATCATCTTGCCCCTCGAGCACGGGGCAAGATGATACATCTTACCAGTCTATTTCAAACGCAAAATTCCATATGTTACAAACATTTCATGAGTGCGGATTTCGGCCTAAATTATAGCCAAGAAAACAAATTTTCTTTTTTGTCCTAAATTGAACAGCAGAGCAAACCATGTAAGGAGAATTTTGAAGAATTCGAAAAAGTGTATCATCTTGCCCCGGTCTCCCCTATGACATATTTTGGACTTTGGAAAAGAAAAATTATTTGTTATACACCCAAACACACTTTGAATTTTTAACCGTGACATGTGTATGTATGAGAGCAAACAAAAGGTCACGTGGTCGTTTTACTATATAATTCATTGAGCGAGTCGTTATTTTCACGCGAGCATTTTTCAATTATTCTGTCTTAGTACTAGGAATATTTTATACAGTCATTTACGTTAATTATTAGAGTTTTGAGTTACGGAAATATTTTTGCAACTTTGATTGAAAAAAAGAGATTTTTTGGCTTGTAATCATTCGTACCCTGTCTCCATCGCCCGTTACCACCATGCAAGTTCAGGATGAGCTTCTGCTTTTGAAAACCAGATAAAATCAATTTTGCAGAAGCATTTGAGCTCCCTAGTACTGTCCAAGTGTGAGCGGTAATATTTTGCATGTGTTTGTGCTCTAGATTAGAGCCAATAATGGACAGGTCACAGGATGTATACCCAACCTCGGAGCGTGGACAATTATAAATAAACTTATGGCTGAAATATTGTTGAGAGGTGTTAAATTGAAAAAGAAATGAAAAGAAAAATGTTTTAAACCTTTACCAAACAAGAAATGTTAATGTTTTGACTGTCATGGGCGGATCCAGGATTTTTTCAGGGGGTGGGGGGTCTAGCCCATAAGATGGAAGATGGCTTTAAATTTGTGAATTGTTTAACGATACATGTATAGGCCTACTGTACTAACTTTGTATAGTCAAAATTCGATTTTCGGCCAATTCAAGGCGAGGTCCGAACCCCCTTCTAGATTCGCCCTTAACTGTGCTACAGAGATTGTTTCGAAAATCATTTCAAGAGACAAATTAATGAAATAGGCTAATTTTAATCAGCAGTTTCCCCTTTTGCATCAACGTTTTCTATACTTCTATGTACACATGCAAGGGTGGATCCAGGATTTTTTCGGGGGGGGGGGGGGGTCCAAGCCCAATTGCCAGGGAGGCGGAGGTCCACGCCCAAATGATGACTTAAATATGTTAAATTATGACGCTTTGATTATATAGTCAACATTCAATTTTCGGCTTATTTCAGGGGGCGGGGCGAACATCCCGAACCCCCCCCCCCCTCTAGATCCGCCCTTGCACGTACAAAATCCTACTTTCAAGATGCCCATTCTGTTGTCTGCAAGAGCTTCCAACTTGAATCAGGTGCCGTTTAGAAAAGGGTTTTAAAAGCCGCTGTCAAACTTGAAAAGTCTAAATAATTTGTCGTTTGGAAAATGGGCTTTAAGAGCAATGCTTTTATTATCAAATTGATCTACCATAGTGAATTATCTATCTACATAAGCCTTTCGGTACTGAGATTGTCATCTTCACACTGAAAATGACATGTTTCGTACATTTTTTTGTTGGGGAAAGGGGGTTAAATAGGGGAGACCGGGGCTAGTTGATGCAGGGGCAAGTTGATGCATTGGAAATAAAACTGTAAATACGTCATATATGGCATCAGTAATGACATAAAAGAAAGCCCTTGACAGCCCCCATCTTCTCCGGGTGTTTGGGAAAATTTTGGTAAGAAATGTGGATTTGGCGTGGAAAAGTTGTTTTTCACACACGAAAGTAAATTTTATGTTTTTTTGCAGAATTTCGTTTCATGCAAATGCGTCTTTGATAATTCATAATTCAATTATGCGCACAGGATGTTCAATGTGTGAGCTTCAGTATGACACCTTCTTTTTATAGGAAATACTTTGCACAAGTTGTCTACATTGCTTCATGTCACGTGGGGTTGGTCGGGGCAAGTTGATGCAATGAGCCCGGGGCAAGTTGATGCACTCGACCTGCCAAAGAAATATACCGGAAAAAAGAAGAAATGAAGAATTTCTATATCAGTTTACATGCAGGAAGGATAGAGCTTTTATATTATACAAAGACAATGGAAATTGGCCATTCAGATCATAAGTGATAGAAGAAAGTCTGAAAAATGCATCAACCTGCCCCGGTCTCCCCTACTCAATACAGCCTAAACACAGACACGGTCCTTGTTTAGCTGAAGGACCTGTATGATATTCCATGTGGGCACGTGTTTAGACTGTTTGATTTGTCCAGACATAGTTGCAATAATGTAACGGAAATCTTTCCAAATTTTGATCTAGGTTTCGGGTACAATCTCGTCCTATTTGTTGCAATGGAGCAGGCTCCTGAGTGATTCACTTCACAAGTTTAGCATATGCTAGTCAAACTTCAAAATAAAGCTATTGAATGTTGTAAGAATGTTACCTGACAACAAGTTAACCATTTTTTCTGTCAATTAAGCGTAATTTTAGGCCATAAAAACGACAAATTTACTGTTATTTCTAGCGCACAGACTTTAAAAGTTAATGAAGAAAATATGCATCAACATGCCCCATGGGTTGCATCAACTTGCCCCACGCATGGGGCAAGTTGATGCACTCGACCTACCAAAGAAATATACTTGGAAAAGGAAGAAATATACTACAATTCAATGATTTCTATATCAGTTTACATGCAGGAAAAATTGAGCTTTAATATTATACAAAGACAATGGAAATTAGCCATTTAGATCTTAAGTGATGGAAGAAAGTCTGAAAAATGCATCAACTAGCCCCGGTCTCCCCTACATGAAAATGACAGTTGAACCTGGCGGCTAGGTCCTCAAAAGATCAGTGGATACTACGTTTTCGGAGGGTCAAAAATGACTTAAAAGCCAGTAAAGACCATAATTGGAAGTCAGTCAATGATATCCCGTCGAGATTCACAGAGGAATCGTCACAAAACGGAGTGTGATTCCTCTCAAACTTCTTCTTTCCTCCGTTCATTTCCATTGCACGTTGGATGCTTTGCTCTCAATTGGGTCAGAGCCTCGATCTGGCATTAAAAAGTGTTACTATTTTTAGTAACAAATTGGAAGTGTGTTTGGGTGTATTGCCGTTTTGATGTGACAGAAAGTGACGTAATCTATCAGATGATGACGCAATACTCTCTGAGGCAACTACAGAGGTGAATGTAATGAATGAACCGTGTGCAAGAGAGTGCAGTTTCTCCTTTTGTCTCAATATTTTTTATGCCATATTTTACACAAATTATGTCTTTAATAAATTCAATTTTGTCATTTGTGGCACTTTTTGAAGTGGATCACCTAAAATTTTGCCGTTTGTGAAAGGGTTAAGGTCTTGTTCTGAAAGGGTTGGCGAAGGGCTATTTAAACAATGCGTGGCAATGAATTTTGTTTTAAAAATAGACTGTGGTTACTGTTATGTATGGCCTATTGATAAACCGACTGTGTTGTTATAAAATCTCGTAACTACAGCTTGAAGCATTTCCAATTTCCGCCGTTTGTTTCTGAGGAGAGGACGGCCAAATGCCACTCTCATTCACAGAGGCTCTGAAGAGCAACGAACGATCACTCTGCCAATGCCTGTCTTTATATAGCACGATAAAAATAATATATCTTATCTCCCTTTATTTGGCCGTTCTGATTTCTCACTAATTTTTTGCTATTTTGTGTATTTTTCTTCTTTTGCTAACCTTCAAAGGCACACAAATATATATTTCACTAAATAATTACACTGACAGTTTCTAATCTATTGGGAAAAAAATCTTTGTGTTTTCTCTAATATATTTTCACTTAAGTAAATATGATGTAATATATAAACTGCATAATTGTTAGAAGAATTAACGACAAAATTTTAGACTTGTCTGACCGTGGCGCCCTGCCTGTGGGAGGCAAAGCGATAATACGCCAGCCACCATTTGTTGAAGATGAGCTTCGGCTCATCTGAATATGAATCTGTGCTAATATAATATCTTAGACGAAGAAAAAAATCATACGGGTCAAGCTGCTCCCTGATTGCCCCCCTGTTCATACTGAACGTTTAGGCTGAACCAAATCCATGCGGCCCATATGGTGGGTTTTTATATTAGAATCGAAATAATCCGAGTTTTACCGTGGTCTATCGTTATTTAACTACGGTTCTGAGTAAGGCGGTAAAATAAATACATTGTAATGCAAGAGGGCGACAGAGCCATTATCATTTATGAACAATTGAAATGTCATGGATCCAGATCAGCTTGCGCAAACACGCAGTCTGATCAAGATCCATGGTGTTCTTTGATAGATTCTTCAATTTGCCTACCTGCTCAAATAAAGGCCTAACATGATGCCATTGGTCTTGATCAGTCTCAAAATTGTTTTAACCCTTTCCCAAACGCCAAAATATTAGGCGATCTATTTCTAAAGCTAATGCAGGGCCATCTAAATAGATAAAAAAAAGACTGAATTTGTGTAAATTATAGAACTAGCATAGAAAACATCGAGGCAAAGGGAGAAACTGCTGGTCATCAGCAGTTTCTTCTCTTGTCTCAATGTTTTCCCAAGCCATCTATATCAGGGACGTCAAAACCAGGCCCCGGTTTCTCGAAAAAACTTAAGTAGGGGAGACCGGGGCTAGTCCGCCCTCGGGGCATGTTCGGCCAGTGGCTCTGTAGAGCCTCTCGAGAGAGATAGAGAGCCCGGAATCAGATTGTAATGTCACTTATGACGAAAGATGTTCGCAGAAAGTTTTTGGTCGCATTGAATAGAAAAACATAGAAACTAGAACACATTTCTTATTTTTTGACACCATAAGTAAATTTTCCACATTTGAATAAATTTTCATTTATAGTAAAATGCGCCATGATTCAGATTTTTATTTTGTAAAATTATGAAGACAATCATGTCCTCTTTCAGATTTAAACTTAAGATGACGATTTCATTTCATCTATAAGAATATGTAACGTGATGTTTCGATGAGGTCGGTCTGGGGCTAGTCCGACTATTGGGGTCGGGGCAAGTTCGGCCACGACCAAACTTGCCCATGAACAAAAAGAATGATCATGGTTAGAAAGGCTTTTTCCTGTCGCATCTAAATATATCAATCGCAAAAACCTAGCTCTAACAAGAGAGTCAAAAATGGAAAAAATGAAAACCTCTGGCCGAACTTGCCCCGCCCTCCTGCTTGTTACCCAAAATGCCCCCTTTCTCACGATGTTTGGCTGTTAAACAATACCTTTTTTAATTTATACCTTCATTTGGCTGTCGTATTCAGATTCCTTGAAATTAAAACAGTCTAAAAATCCTTTATAATGAATTATAGCTCTGAGCATACCTGGCCCAGATAGTCGGCCGAACTTGCCCCGTGCATGGGGCAAGTCCGCCCACTACGATCAAAACACTAAAACTTGAAATATTCTTTCTTGAAAAGAAACGTATAAAATGATAGGCGCAGTTATAAAGGCTATCACTTGTAGAACATGTATATATAAATTACACCCAAATAGCTCTCATAGAATCCAAAATATGAGCAATCGAAAAAAAGGGGGCGAACTAGCCCCGGTCTCCCCTATATTCTCATGAGTTCATGCTCAACTTCTATTCAATACCAATCAACGTTGATTGGTATTCAATTGAAGTTCACGTGGATTTCGTGCGATTTGAGCACCATGCTCAGATTTGAGCATGAGAAAATACTTAAGTTTTTTCGAGAAACCGGGGCCGGGTCTTGTTTGGGAAAGGGGTAAGGGCCAATTTTTTTCCAAATTTCGTCTCAGACTAGATCTAGATATAAATCGGGAAACATTCACAAGTCATGTAAAATAGGCCTAGATCTACATGTTTTTCGAAGTTTTCTATGTCGAGTATAGTCAAAACCAGTTGTATTCGGGTGAGGGTTAAATTGGTTTTCTAGCGTGAAGTGGGACCTAATTCAATCAGAGAAATAAGTAATTGTGGGAAAAGATCAGAGAAAATAAGACAATATTATTAATTACCAATTAGTGATTTATATCCAGAGAATGGATCGTTGGAACATTACAGTGTCATTTTACACGTGAATACAATTATTAGGATACATCAACCCTTTCAAAGAAAAAAAAGAAAAAGAAAAAAAGAAGAAAAAAGGAACATCCAAAATAATGTATGGACTCCTTCTTCGTTATATCATTATTAGGCCTATATCGTTTTTACAAATCAGATATGACCGTATTGTCAGCCGGAAAAGCCCACCTTGCCACGCCGACATTTTAGCGTATCGAAGATTTGCGAATAGGTATTAAAGAGACCATTCAAAAACAAAGGAAAGTTCGACACAAGTTGTGGCGCTTTGTTAAATTACCGTCCGATATTACACGCTATCCTTAAAACGCCTTATGATACCCATCAATGAACCATTTATTGTCATGCCTGGTGAAAAATTTAAGACCAAATAGTATTTCTAAAAAGTTTATAGGCAATGTTTTGCAACAACCCTCACTTTTTACAATGACCTACTTTCCTTTGTTTTTGAATGGTGTTGCGCTCTGATGTAAATGAGCGACATCAACATTATCAAAGAGCGAAATTCGTCAGAGAAAACTCGGATCACATGCCAGGTTGTCGTTCGGGCAGACAAAAAAATATATTCTAGAAATATCTTATGAAATGATCAATACATACGCATAGCTGGATTATTTCTGTCCAAGGAAATTTCAAATGAAGTTCATTTAGTCCATGTATAATTGACTGTCCCGCCATTTATATTTATTATAATATTTTCGGACACTGGATATTGAAAATTGTATCAGTGCTAAAGTTCCTTTCTTTTTGGCCCTAGATGAAGCAATGCGGCACCCGTACAATGCACTACACAACAATGCAAACTCTGACTGTTCCAAACTTACTCTGACGCTAGAAAAAAATAGCATGAACCCCGCAAAACTGATCGGTTGGCAAAGAAAAATGCCCGTCCAGTTTCGTGAAAAATCGGGGAAAATGGGAGTTTAGAAATTTTACGAAAACGTTTTTTAACCGTAATCTATAAAGAATGCTTTGGAAAACATTGAGGCAAAAGGAGAAAATGCTGGTTATCAGCATTTTCTCCTTAAATATTGTCTCAATATTTTCTTAGCTATACTGTACACAAATCATATCTGTATCTGCATCCCATTTGCTATCCCAAGTAGCTTTTGAATTTGACCACCCTAAAATTTTGAAGTTTGGGAAAAGGTTAACCCTTTCTCAAACAAGACTTGACCAGTGTGGTATACCCCAGTCTAGAACTGCCGTGGAACAAATAGAGGCAAATGAGGAAATACCATTAACAAACATGCTCTCCTTTTGTATCGATATTTTCTGTGCTACATGCCAATTGTAAACAAGTCAAATCAAAATTCTTTTTGACGTCTGCAGCAGCTTTCATATTGGTGAAGTCAACATTTTCTCAATAACATGACACCCGTATTCGCGATTCAGCAAGATCGAGGCTTTGGAAACCATTGTGGCAAATGAAGAAATTGCTTGTGACAAGCAATTTCTTCATTTCCCACTAGGTTTTCTACCCAAAAATAAAACATATTAATAATTTACTAAAGTGAAAATGTTTCGGGGAATGGCCATTCGAATATTCTCGGATCTTATCGTTACTCAAGATCGGCTCGAACGTATTACAGTAGCCGCCATGAGCCGATCCTGCCCATATCACTCCGCAAGCATAACAACGGTAGTCTGGGCCCGTATTCACCAACAAATTCTAAATTTTAGAATTAGACTTTGTCTAAATTCTAAATTCTTTACTCAGCCAAGAAAGTTCTAAATTCCTTATTCACCAACGCAATTTAGACCAGTCTTAATTTAGAATAGTTTGTACGCGGCGTAAGCGGCCACAATCCTGCGCTGGTTTCCGGATTTTGATAGAGCGTAGGCAAATTATGCAACCAGCATCATGGTCTGTATATTTTGAGGATCAAAACGTAGCAGACACCCTTCAACTTCTTTAAGGGTCCGTTGGATCAAAGCCATCTAGCGAAGAGACGGCATTGATAAAAACGGAATGAACGAAAGGACAGACTGTTTGACAATCGGAAAGCACTGTTTTAATTTTGACATTTTTTTTATACCGTCGATAATCAATCATTTGTGCAGTGTGTCCCATCTTCAGTAATATCTATTGCAAAGCAAACACTATCTTAATAGATAACGATTAAATATTTATTTAACTGCATCAAATTCTGCATCCTAACTAAAGTGTACAACAACTCAGTTTTATATTTACCCCCATAAAATATGGCAAATGTCTGTGAATCAGAAAATGATAAATAGACTTGCCATTAATTAAATCCTAATTGTTATCGAGAGCACTTATTAGTAGACATAAAATTCCCCACTGTAGGCCCCTCGATTAATGATCTAAATATAAACCCAAGGTCAAGTTCAAAGCTTTTTGTGACGTAATTCACACAATCTGTGACGTTTTGATTTCTCTGTAGATGCAATGTTTACTGAACGACAAACCGGGGGATTCTAATTCTGTGGATTTTGGAGGGATAGAGATCATCAAGAAAGTGGTTATTCATCTTATTTCAAGAAAATGGTATGCCTTGTGATAAGTCAGGGTACCGTTGGTTTGAAATTTGCCTTTTGGCCACGATCATCACTCGTCTTGTTCAACTTCTTGGAGACTGTTTGAAAATGGACGATCCCCGATAAACAGGACTAAGGTCAAGAATTTAGGAAGTTGCAGTTAGAGGGAATAAGAGATCAAAGAATATCATGGTATGTGCTCATGATCGTGTTTAATTTGCTACGTTTTTCTCAGTTTCAAGTTAATTTTGTTCTTTGTTCAAACGGACCATTCGGGCTTCCGATCCCAACCCACACTCGCTCATGTGCACACAAAAACACATCGACCAAGGTTCAGAGCTAGTTGTAAAGTTGAGTTGCATTCTTTGTTGTTTGAGGTGATTTCTCTTTGATTTCTCTCTGACAATATTTGATTAACGAAATGTAGGCTAACATGTTTTTTGCCCATGACAAGTGAAAGATTTTGCGTTGACAATCTGCCATGTTTACAAGAATGGCACTTTTCTTATCGGCTGACCTTATGAGCCTGTTGAGTTACGATTTGCGCATTCAAATATTTTCAAAAAGTGCCATCTCGTCGAATTTTTGTATAAGATTAAGTTTTAGATGACCTTTTGTTTTGTTTTTGTATTCCTTTGTCGATTTTAAGCATGTAACAAGCCTTGAAGCGGTGAACGGCGGCCATTTTTTCACCCATGAAACGTACTTAAGCACGGCAGGTGGTAGACTTGGAAATCTAAAGAATTTTCTAAAGATTTAGATTTAGAATGCGTTGGTGAATACGTACTTTAGAATTAGACTCCCAATTTAGCAAATTCTTTAGATTTAGTCTAATTCTAAAATTTAGAATGCGTTGGTGAATACGGGCCCTGGTCTATAACAACGGAAGCAGACCAAACAACTATTTAAATCTACGCCAGAAAAATATTGGAAACAAACAGCGTTCAAAAGTCGATTGTATCCTCATAAATGTGACAAAAATTTACCAGATAAAAAATTGATGTGATTTACCGATAATTGACAGTATATTTCACTTGAATTATAACGTAAGCTAAAGGACTGATTTGTTTTTATGACGTCATTTACGCGCGTCTTCTTTCACGTTCAATATGGCGGTCACTGTATTACGCTCGAGATCATGTTGCAAACTCGTTCCAAACGGCAAAAGGTTGCAAACAGTCTCGAGGGTCGCGATTGGGGGAATGGCGTGACACAACAACAATTGTAGAAAATCTTTAGTTTGAAGTAGAGAAGATTTGAAAATATGTATTATGGATTTTCGGCACGTGGTAGATCTTTAAAACAAATTCTGTGAAAATATTTACGACCATACAAAATTTTGTTGTTGTGTTGTAAATAACTTTTTTATGCGATGTCACGTCTGGAAAATCTCATGCGTTTTCTTCGCTTTCTCTGATTCAAAACTTGTTTTCAAAAATTCTTCCATGTGTTTTAACACTTTCCCAAACGACAAAATTTTAGGGTGGTCTAATTTGAAAGCTGCAGCAGACGACAAAATTTAGATATATAAAGATTCTGATTGGTTTAGTGTAAAATATAGCAAAGAAAATATTGAGGCAAAAGGAGAAACTGCTGATTATCAGCAGTTTCTTCTTTTGCCTCAATATTTTCCAAAGCTTTTTTGATCAGGGACGTCAAAATCAGGTCTTGTTTGGGAAAGGGTTAAAACAGAATTATCGAAAAAATCAAAAATACTGTGTCACGTAATTCCCCGTCGCATGGATATCTTCCTCGCAGGTTTAGATTACATCCCATCTCAAACGAATATTAATAACCCATAAGGCCTACCAGACGGCAAAGATTTGGACTGTTCCAATATCAAAGGTGTTGCAGACGACAATTTCAAGTAGGCCTACATGTAATTCAAATTTTACAAATTTTGGTCTGTTAGAGAAGAAAATATTGTGGGAAATGAAGAAATTGCTTGTCACAAGCAATTTCTTCGATTTCCACAATGTTTTCCAAAGCCATGATCTTGTAAAAGAGTCAACGTGTGGGGAAAAGGTTTTAAAAGTCCCATCCCGAGGCTGTTAAAGGCAACAAAATGAACGTTGCTAAATAAATATGATGCAAAAGGAGAAAATGCTGATCAGGTTCTCTTCTTCTCTCTTTTCTAGTGCGGACGTCAAAACCGGGGCTTATAGGCTTTTTGGAACTGGTTAACCCATTCCCACACAGTGACGCCCTTCAAGGAAAAAAAAAAAAAAAAAAAAAAAATACACACACACACACACACACACACACACACACACACACACACACACACACACACACACAAAAAACCCACAAAAAAACCGTAGGATAACATTGTGAAAAATGAAGAAATTGCTTGTGAAAGCAATTTCTTCATTTTTCACAATGCTTTCTAACCCAAAAAGTGAAAGATTTTGAAATTTTTATCTACTTGAATTTGTCATTTGCAACACCTCGTCCAAAATTCTGTCGTTGCGGAAAGGGTTTAAATATGTTACAGACACAATTCCACTAAAAAGCAGAGCAATGTGGAATTATTTTATCCAGTAAACGGTGACCTAATTTCGGACAAACATTGGTAAAATTCTATAACACCGACGTTCATCAATACATGACGTAAACCCATACTATTTTAGCATACAATTATTATTCTTCAACATGTTCTGGGAGGTACAGCTTAAGCTACCACTGCATGGTGTTGGTAATCTAGTTTGTTTGATTAGTTTGATGTAGACGGACCGAAGCCCGTCTTTCACAAATCGTGGAGAACGAAGTCTCGCTTCCGCCTCCCAAAAGCGGCGACCACGTTCAATAATTTTGTCGTTTGGAAAGGTAATTCTAATGGGTCGGACACAGTTTATATAATCTACTTTACATTTTTCCAGATTGGGTTCTAAAAAAGCGTTATTTACCAAGATATATTTTATCGACATCAAAAATAGAAAATCTTGGCCAAATGTTATACTTTTAAAACAAATTTAAGATTGTTATTGTGATATTAAGCATATCATTCATTGAAAATCGAATATCATTATATTCATTTTCAAATAACATTTAGTAAAGGGAGATAATATTCAAAAGAGAACGAAGAGTTATAAATAGCGTTTACCCTTCACCCTCTGCTGATCAACCGGTGAACATTAACCTTTTCCCAAACAAGTCCTTGTTTTGACGTCTCTAAAAGAAAAGGCTTGGGAAAACGTTGAGACAAGAGAAGAAAATGCTGATGATCAGCATTTTCTCCTTTTTCTGAGAGCTGTACTGTTCACGAATCCTGTTCATCAACAACATCCTTTTTTTCGTACAGTAGCTTTCCAAGTTCTGGAAAAGTCCATGTTGAAGGGTTAGCAGACCTATACAGGCCCTCGGGAACAGGGAAGAAGAGGGGGGGGGGGGGGGGGGGGGGGGGGGGGAGGGTAGCCGAAAGTATCCCCCTAACCTTGGCCAAAATGACAATTTTTTTCTCATTTTACGCCATTGGATTTTTTTAGGGAAATCCAATTTAGCCACCCCCAGTATTCCGACACAGGGGCTTCAGCTCCTCCAATATAAAATTGCTCCCTACGGGCCTGGTATAGGCCTACATGCAATTCAAATGAATTAGCCTAGGCATAGCATGGCTATTATGCCCTACTTTTCTGAGTGAAGTCTGATTTTCACGGCCGCTTATCTACTAAATCACAACATTTTGTTGTGTATGAAAAAAGGTTTAGAGGATATCCGGTTGGCAGTTAGAGGAGCCGACAAATCGGCGGGTGAAAGGTGAGTCTCGTCTTTCAATCGAAATGTTCTTTTTTCTAGCTCGAAAATTAAAAATCGGAGAATGTCATACAACCCATTATTCATTTTCACATATTTGTGAGCCCCATCCAAACCCCGATTACCTGAGATTGAACGGAAATTCATTTTCTCCCGTAGCAAGGGTAGGCCTATCCCCAATATTGACATTTCGTCAATCCTGATGAGCGTTTGTCCACTTACTGAGGATAAATGGCACAAAACATATGTGTATTATAAAATAGCTGTATGTAAATTACATAGCGAAAACAATATCTTAATAACTTACTGTCGATCTTGGAAGAAAATCATTTCTTCCGGTCAGTTTATGCGTTAGAGGATAGGTTGTGAGTAAGAGGATAGGTTGTGATTTAGAAGACAGAATGCATTCATCGCATTCAATACCATTTGTCATTGTTTATATGCGAATTAAGCCAAACCGAAATACTCTCATTACTAGACTAGTCTTGTCCAAAGTAAAACCCTTATTTCACTTAAGAATCACTGTGTCATTTTTATTTGACTGAGTACGAGTTCATTGCGATATGATATAGAAAAACCCTTTTTACACACCAGTTATAATATATCATATTACATTACCTCATCTAAATGAATTATGTAAGGTTCTTATGCATAATAGATTTATAACAATGTTTGATATGAACATTCACTAGCCTTTGTGTTTCTTTCTGTCTGTCTGTACTCTGTGCGTCTTCATGTGAACTTTTATACTATTCAAAGTAAATACTGTGCAATATTCAAACCATTTTTGTATGCTCTAAAGTAGAATCTAGCCTCTTTAAAATATAATGCGTAAGAAGTGGAAAAACCGGAGACAATAAAGACGTGTCAAAAATACAGGTCTGTAAATCTTGTTTATCCATAGATCTTCTTGTTTATTGATTCAATATGTTTAATACTAAGTCATCAATCATATATGCCTACAAATTGCTTATTAACAGTAATATCCTCTTTTGTGTCAATACTTTACAATCCCTTTCTAATAAGTACGTTATACCATGCCTTGTTTGAGAAAGGGTTAAAGAATCCCATTTACACATCATGTAGGGGAGACCGGGGCTATTTCGGCCCCCTAATTTCGATTGCTCATATTTTGAATTATATGAAAGTTATTTGGGCGTGATTTATATATTTAAGTTCGACAGGCGAAAGTCTTTCAAACTGCGTCTGTCCTTTTTATATTTTTCTTTTCAATAAAGAGAATTTCAAATTTTAGAGTTTTGATTGTGGTGGCCGAACTTGCCCCATACATGGGGCAAGTTCGGCCCAGCCTTGGGGCAATGTATGCACAGACCTATAAATCCTTATATTTGATTTTTAGACTGTTTAAATTTAGAGGAATCTGTAAACGACTTCCAAATGAAGGTATACATTGAAAAAGCATTGTTATAACAGTCATATCATCGTGAGTAAGGGGACATTCGGGATAACAAGTAGAGGCTGGGGCAAGTTCGGCCTGTGATTTTGAATTTGTCCATTTTTTACATTTCTGTTAGAGCTAGGTCTGAACAATTGATATATTCGGAGTCGTCAAGAAATGGCAATTCGAACAGCGATTATTCTTTTTATTCATGGGCAAGTTTGGTGGTGGCCGAACTTGCCCCAACCCCAAAGGCAGAACTAGCCCCAGACAGACCTGGTGTCAACATCACGCCATATCTTCTTTTAGATAACATGAACATTTCATCTTTAGTTTTAATATGAAAGAGGACTTAATTGTCTTCATAAATATACAAAAATGAAATCTGAATCCTGGCGCATATTACTATAGGGTTAATTCACGTTTTTGGGGTCGTTAACATTCGCAGAGGCCCAAGAAATACGTTAACGCCCGACTGCGCAGCAGGAGGGTCGTTTTCGTATTTTGCGGGCCTCTGCAAATGTTAACGACCGAAAAATACGTGAATTGACGCTATTATTGCATAAAAAGCATAAAATTCCAATGATTAGGCTACTTACCCCAAACCCCTTGATATGTGCGAAAAATGAACCGAGGTGAGATAAGAAAATGTCCGCCATTGTTGTTTTGTTCTGATAAATCTTCCGAGAATTTTTTGTTATGCGTGACGTCGGTAAAACGACGTTACGTCATAATTTGGCGCCAAAGGGCGAACGTCGCTGATTTGACGTAAGACGTTGAGAATTTCGCGAGAAAATAGACAATTGTTTATTTTGAAGGATCAAATCGAGGATATTTGAGTGCAAAACCGGTCCGATATCGCACTGAATATAGACCGGTTTTCACGATATCGGACCGGTTTCGTCCCGTTATTCAATGTCGATAACGGCCCAAAAACACACCTTTTATGCAATAATATAAATTAAAACTTACATAAATGTGGAAAAATACTGAAAGTGTCTAAAAATCAGAATCGTGATCTAAATTCTATGTTTTTGTTTTAAATTCGACCAAAAACCTTCTGCGAAAAGCTTTCGTCATGAGTGACATTAAAATCCGGGTCAGAGCTCTCTATCTCTGTCGACAGGCTCAAAAGAGCCACTAGCCGAACTTGCCCCGGGGCCGAAATAGCCCCGGTCTCCCCTAAAAGCAACGGAACAAGAGAAAGTCAATTTCCTTCATAAAGATTTCTTCAAAAATCCTATGCCATACAAGATATGTTTTATAAATCCCTTGTAAAATAGTTTCGGAAAACATCGAGAGAAAGAAGAAATTGATGATTATCAGCCCTTCCCTTAATATTTACGCCCTCAAACATATACTTCTCACATCTGTAACTCTTTATAAATAAAGCAGTCCAAATTTGTGTCATTTTGAAAACACTTCACCCATTACCAAAATGGCTAAATATTTGACTTTTCCGAAGCAAAAGATGTAGCAGACAAGAATATCAAGTGTATGAAATTTTGGAAAAGAGAACGCACAAACGCCCTCTTAACTTAAATTTTCATTTCAAATTATCACATGCAGATGGGCAGACAAACAGACAATGTTAAAAGTCTGTGTCCCTGATGTATCAATTTACTGGGCGTAAAAATACGTTATGCCATTTCACTCACCCTTTAATAATAGACATATCACATAGAGTATTTCGGTTTGGCTTAATTCGCATATTAACAATGACAAATGTATTAAAATGCGATGAAAGCATTCTGTCTTCTAAATCACAACCTATCCTCTTACTCACAACCTATCCTCTAACGCACAAACTGACCGAAATAACTGATTTTCTTCAAAGATCTACAGTAAGTTATTAAAATATTGTTTGAGCGATGTAATTTACATACAAATATTTTATAATACACATAGGTTTTGTGCCATTCATCCTCCGAGAGTGGACAAACGCTCATCAGGATTGACGAAATGTCAATATTGGGGATACCCTTGCAACGGGAGAAAATGAATTTCCGTTCAATCTCAGGTAATCGGGGTTTGGATGGGGCTCACAAAATTAATATGTGAAAATGAATAATGGGTTGTATGACATTCTCCGATTTTTAATTTTCGAGCTAGAAAAAAGAACATTTCGATTAAAAGACGAGACTCACCTTTCACCCGCCGATTTGTCGGCTCCTCTAACTGCCAACCGGATATCCTCTAAACTTTTTTTCATACACAACAAAATGTTGTGATTTAGTAGATAAGCGGCCGTGATTTTGATATAGGCCTAAATTTAACAGAAAAAAAGCCTAGGACTCTAGGCCTACTTGAGAAAATACTGAAACGACGGAAAAAAGTAGGCCTACCTAATGCTAGGTCTAAGTGTAACAAACACCGCTTTGCTTCAAAATTCTGTGTTTTACATTAAAGGCTTATAGGCCTATCAATAGGGAACGATTTTATCAAGTAAACAGTGACGTAATTTCGGACAAACAACAGTATTTCGTAGGTGTTGTTATAAAATCTTGTAACTGCGGCTTGAATCAAGCCGTAGTTACGAGATTTTATAAAACATTGGCGGTATATCAAAACATAACAATCATTTTAATCTATTTTTAGCCCAAAATTCATTGCCATTCTAGATCTTTATCTATCAACCTTGTAAGCCTAAACAGATTAAAATTTTGAATCTTTAGACTAGATCTAGATAGGCCTACATGTGGGCCTATGCCTAGGTTTTCTCACTTCAGTAAAGATGATTAATTGGGGTTTAACGCCTCTTTTAACGGTTAAACCCAAATACCAAACAACAATTTCTAGACTTGTCCAAATTCAAAGATGTTGCAGATGACAATTTAAAGTGAATGAAGTTTGTCATGTTTTCGTATCTTGGGTAAGGAAACCTTAGATGTGTATGGGAAATGTAGAAATTGCTTGTCATAATAAAAAAAAAATCTTTCAATTTCATAAATCCCCTTTCTAGCGGAGCGTTAAAATGCGTCAACGTGTGGTAATGGGTTAACTGCTATTACATGAAGTCATGTCATGGTGGCTTGAGCTCAACCTAACAGCGAATTCCTGACACTAGATGTAGCCTATCCCCAATCTTTTAACAATAACATAATGAAATAAGATGCACATGAATTCATTCAGAATGAGCCTATCCCATTCCCAAAATGACAACAAGAGTGCCATGGTCACAATATACGCCGCTCCAGAGACTAAGTTTTAAGGGGGCATAACTCAGGCAAAAATCAATGAACCATAAAATCCTTCCTTCATGCACATCTACCAATTGAGGTGATAACATTGACCAAGTTTCAAGAAGATCCAGCCAGAAACTTAGGAGGAGTTGCGTTGACAAGAAAAGTGGACGGACGTACGGACGGATGGACGGATGGACGGACGGACAGACGGAGAAGATGACGCCAATATACGTCCGCCTCCGGCGGCGTATAAAAAGTTGGACTGTTGCAATTTGACAGCTGTCGCATGTAGATATGGATAAAGATATGATTTGTGAATAGATCTAATAGAGCAGAGAAAATATTGAGGCAAAAGGAGAAAATGATGGTCACCAGCATTTTTTTCTTTTGCCTCAATGTTTTCCGAAACATTTTCTATAAGAGACGTCAAAACCCGGTCTTGTTTGGGAAATGCTACATCTTCAGGCTCGTAGGAACGGGGGGTGGGGGGGGGGGGGGGGCTAAGCCACCCAAAGTTGACCAAAAATGCCGAATTTTCTTCATCTTACACTAAAAATTTTGGGAAAATCCAAGTTAGCCCCCCCCCCCCCCCCCAATATTCAGGATAAGGGCTTTAGCTCCCCCAATATGAAATTGCTTCTTACGGGCCTGTCTTGCTGAAAATCTTTCATTAACCCATTCAAACATGTCGCAAATTTAGACTGCTTCGATTGACGACAGAATAATTGATGTCAAGGGTCAAGAGTAGATTCCCGACAGCTCTCTCTCACCTGCGCTTGATCAATATCCAGTCTGAGTCTCCAGATGATCTTTCTTACCCAGACGATTCACATCCATAGGTGGCAGACAAATCGTCGGTGTTATTGCTAAACCTCATAACTACAGCTTGGTTTAAGCTGTAGTTACGAGGATTTGTGATAACGACGAAGTTCTACGTGTCTTTTGTCAAAATGTCAGAAAGGATATTGGATGAACCGGGATCGAACCCAAACTAGGCCTGCCTGAATTGATAAGTCTATGACATTACCACAGAACTATCCGGGCTCGTATCAATTAGGGCCTACATTACTTTAGAATTTTCTAAAATGTTACGTTTTCGTGTAGAGGTTTGATAAGGGTTAACTGATGAACTTGAGGAAGGTCAAATTGCATGGAACGGATAGATATCACTGAAAGATGGTTACTTACCAAATTTGAGTTTTGTATGTCAAATACTTTTTTGGGAAAAGGCAAATTTTAAGTTTACGGACAGGCAGACCGACAGACAGACCGACGGACAAGAGGAAAACAATATACCCCCGATCTTTCAATACGGGGGAATAAAAAGAATAAAACGCCGATCACACAGAACTTTACACTTTTCTCCAAAGATTTTATCCTTTCCTTATTAAACACCAAAGCGACTTAACTCATCACCAAAACAATGCCTTCCTTTAACAAGCCCACTAAATATTAAAAACCTTGCTGGAAAAGAAGAAAATGCTTATTTTAACCAGTATTTTCTCCTTTCTACAAGACTCTATGCTATAACAAGGATTTAAATTGACTTATTGGGGTTTAACACCTCTTTCAACTGCTATGCTCATCTCGTACGGCTCGAGTGCTTAACCATGGATTCCTGTAATTTCTCATACCAGTACTATCACAACATCCTTACCGAGCCTACAGCTACTAGCCCACAAAGGTAAACGCTATTACACCGGGTTTTCTACATGAGACCACATTCATTTTGTTCTGTCTGCAACACATTTGAATGTTGACCAACTAAAAATAATTTATTGCATTGTATTTCGTGCTCTGTCACCCCTTTTGAATTGGACAGGCTTATACAGATAAGATGGGGTGAAGGCTTTTCAAAATGCAATAGATCATTTATTGCTCATCAAACCCTATATTGTTGGTACTCATTGGAATAATCTCATCGAGATGATTCTAATGAGTACCCACAACATCTGGTTCGTAATTGAAATAAAAATATTAGAATACCTTAAAGGCTTCATTCCCACTTATCTGTAGCTCAGGGGTTTAAAATTGATACACAGACAAATTTCTTTTCCACTTTATTTCCTTTCCTTTTTCTGTAAGCCATATCCGTATTATATGACTTATAAATGCATAATCATCTACCGCTATTTTGATCATCTCTATGTACAAAAATATAAATAAAACTCAATAAATAAATAAAATCATAAAAATCAGATCGATTTAAGAGAAAACAAAAATGTAAGTTCTAAGATAAAACATAATTACAAACATTCTACAAGTACTACATGCAAGAAGCCATTTTATGACAAAAAATTCAAAATTCACATGACTCTGTAACCCTTTCAATAACAAACAATAAACTGCTTTTGACAACCCGAATACTTTGAGGGAATAGAAGAAAATGCTGGTATGGGTAATCAGCATTTTATAAATTTCCTTCAATATTTCATGTGCTATAATGTAGACAAATACTATCTATCTTTGTCAACATCCATTTTGTCTTCTGCAGCAGTTTACGATTTGAAAAGTCCTAAAATTTTGTTGTTTGGAAAATGGTTAAACACACAGTCATCTTTTTTTTAACCTCTAAAGTAAACTGTATATTCTAACCATCTCTTCAATAAAGCCTAACAATATTGTGGGAAATGAAACTTTGTAATAACCAATATCTGATTTTTTGCCATTTTGCAATAGCAAAATTTGGAAGATTTGAAAGAAAATAATGTTTTGGAAAATGTTTGAATGAACAACAAAACACCATCATGTCTATCACATAGCTCCCAACAATAAATCTACACATACTTATATCATAATAATATATTTTCACAATAATGCAATATATTGAAGGGAAGACCAGTAGGAGGAAGGCTAAATAAGAGTAGTCTGAGGACAGAGTAGCTCACTTGACCCTTCCCCACACTGTCCAATTTTAGGTTGCTCCAATCTGAAGGCTGCTATAGACGACAAAGCAGACATTGAATGATAGATTTTGTAAGCAATGTTGTGCAGAAAAGATTGAGGCAAAAGGACAAAAATGTTGGTTATCAACATTTTCTTCTTTTGCCTAAAAATTTTCTAAAAATTAAAACAGTCCAAACTTTAGCTGTTTGGGAAGGGGCTAAATTCAGATCTTTACATCTAATTTTGACTTTAAATACAGCCTTTGCATGTTTCTACTTTAATGCCTAATATAACAAATTCCTCTCTAAGTTTATTAACCCTTTCCCAAACAAGACCTGGTTTTGACGTCCCTAATAGAAAAGGCTTGGGAAAACATTGAAACAAAAGAAGAAACTGCTGATAACCAGCAGTTTCTCCTTTTGTCTCAATATTTTCTGTGCCATATTTTACACAAATGATGTCTTTATTATCATCAATTTTGACGTCTGCAGCAGCTTTTCAAATTGGATCACCCTGTAGTTTTGTCGTTTGGGAAAGGGTTATGGAATGTGAATAGTTTGGAAATGGTTCAATGTGATTGGAATGATGGAACAGTAAAAACATTTAATATCACAGAGAGAAAGATATGGCAAGGTAGAATGGATATTTTGAAAATGGGAATGTTGTGTTGAAAATCACTTGA
Organism: Fragum sueziense; assembly: GCA_963680895.1. Lineage (NCBI taxonomy): Eukaryota > Metazoa > Mollusca > Bivalvia > Cardiida > Cardiidae > Fragum > Fragum sueziense. The sequence goes on along the minus strand of OY804593.1, from coordinate 7,770,648 downwards.
AATGATAGAATTGGGAACAATTTTATCCAGTATACCGTGACGTAATTTCCAACAAACAATAGTATTTTGTGGGTGTTGTTATAAAATCTCGGAACTATGGCTTGATTCAAGCTGTAGTTACACGATTTTATAACAACACCAAAGGTTTATCAAACCATTATGGTAAACCTAGTCTATTTTTAGCACAAAATTCATTGCTATTACCATAGTAATACATGAACATTTTATTGTTCAATGCAAATGAGTTGGATTCTGGAAAAGAGGCCCTGATTTCATTTTAGATTGATAAGGATCCGGATCAGTTTGCACCTCACTGCACTCTGATCAACATTAATAATGCCATCTTTATAACCCACTACCAAAGTACAACATATTGAGCATGTCTAAAATGAAAGAAGTTGCAGATAACATTTCCAACGAGATGAAATGTTGAACTTTTAAGACTTTTGGGTAGAAAAAATTGTGGGAAATGAAGAAATTGCTTGTCATAAACAACTGCTTCATTTTCCACAATGTTTTCCAAAGCCATTATCATGTAGGGAGTCAAAAAGAGTTATTGTGTGGTAATGGATTAAGTTGCAAGTCATGACTACAGCGTTAGAGGACAAAATAGATATTGATAAGACTGTGCTTATGCACAGGCTGATTATAACTCATGTTATCTACTGCCAGAAGGGAACTTTTTTCAGATCCCAACTGAAATGTAATAATTGACTATTGATTATCATAATCCATATTTTTGAAATAGCACAAAAAGTAAATAATTGTAATTGAAACTTTATCGGTTTTAACCCTATCCAAAACAGTGAGGTGTTTTAACAGACTTTATAGAAAAGACTTTATGCATTTAGGAAAAAGAAGAAACACAAATAAAACCTTTCTCAACATCTAGTGTGTTGTCTGCAAAAGCTTTTAAATTTGAAGAGTCTAAATTTTTGCTGTTTGGGAAAGGGTTAATCAAGAAATTTGAGAAAACAGAGGAAATGGAATGTATGTCACTTCTCTTCTATAAGTTTTCCAAACTTTTTTTCTGATAATGCTGTTAAAACAAAGGATCATGTAATAAAGGTATTTATAATGTAGCAGAAAAATATCTCCCTTGAATATTCTTGGGAACAATAAAATTTCTCCTAGCACATCTCCATATCAACATCTTCAAACTGTATAGTCCATTCATGATGTTATGGCACATGTTTACAAAATAAACTTACATACACAACACAATATCAAAGTCTAAACTACTGTAATTTTGCATGTGATGGTACAAATCTTGTTGAGGTCTAACACTTGCAAGATTAGAAGCAATGCACAAGAATTAAGAAATGCCATTTCTATTGTTCATATAAGTAAAATTTATAAACATGTGCCATGATATTGTGACCAAACTATATATAGGAGGTTTTGATCTCCCACCAATGATATATTATACTGTCTCCTTATCAAGACAGACTGGGTGGCTCCCTTAATACAAGCCCCCCACTGGGGCTGAAACGGGTACAAAATTTCTACTCGGGCACCAGTTAAACCCTTTCCCAAACGACAAAATTTTAGGGTGATGCAATTTAAAAGCTGCTGCAAACGACAAGATACGTGATGTTAAAGATAGAATTTGTGTAAAATATAGCATGGAAAATATTGAGACAAAAGGAGAAACTGCTGATTATCAGCAGTTTCTTCTTTTGTGTCTGTGTTTTCCCAAGCCATTTATATTAAAGACGGTGCCCGCACAATTAGATAATTAATGAATTTAGATGACTCAAACCACTTATAGTATCTATAGGAGCAATCCACCAAAGGGAACATGCAGGCAAGTTGACTCAGCTGAGTCAACTTGCCTGCATGCTCCCATTGGTGGCATTTCAAATGAGTCCCCCCAAATGAGTCCCCTCTATCCAAAGAGATACTTGACAACATGTTGTACACTATTTTTGTCATTGAATATGATTTTGACTGTCTATTTTTGGCGCAAGATCGTATGGCACATGTTTACAGTTTGTCCAAATGTAAACAAGACAGTGTTGTATAAAAGATGAATAAATTCTTTATAAGTAGTGACGTAGACTTGTTAGAAATTTACTAGTAGGTACAGTGATAGAGCGGTCTGTTCACTGTTCCAATTTTTCTGCGTTTTATCGAAAAAAGTTTTGTTTACATTTGAACAAAACGTAGACAAGTGCCATACCATCTTGTGCCAACAATAGAAATGTAAAATTATTAGTTCAAATTTTCGGAATAAATTAACAACAGTGTAAGGGGTAATTCATTTGTACCCGGGTACTGGCAATTTTGTACCCTACCCTTGAGTACTCGTGTCAGCCCTACCCCCGACTTTGTTAGTAGGTTCCCATCAAACTGTTCATGCTGTTTTTAGTAAACTAATATCACAGGATTGTAATGTTTGCATATGTTGTTGTTGTTGTCATGACTCTAGCAGACCTTTCTTTGCCATTCTGTCTTTCTGAAATGAGAGATGAAGACTTGTATTGATTCATACAAATACCATCCTGCTATATCATTAGTCAAGTTCAAAAATACTATTACTACAGCTTCAAAAAGCTGTATTTAAGGCATTTTCGAACACGATCAATATTATAAATCAAGAGCGTCACTGTCACAAACATACAGAATTTTGCATCAAGTCTTATTATCATAACACAGCATAATATCATTAACCGCTGACAATTCACCCATGGTCTGGTGACTATGAAAAATCAGTGAAATTTTCCTCCAAATCCATCCATAAATGTTGGAGAGAATTTGCATCAATCTTTTCTTGATACTCAAATTTCCTGATTTCAATGACTGGTACATTAAATTTGTTGTCTGCAGCCTTTTTTTAATTTAAATGAAAATTTTGTTATTTGAGAACAGGTGTAACCCATTACTAGACAGCAAAATGTTAGACCGGTCCAACATCAATGATGTTACAAACAACATTTACAAGTTCACAAATTTATGGGTAGAAAACATTGTGGGAAATGAAGAAATTGCTTGCAATTTCTTCATTTTCCATAATGTTTTCCAAAGCTTTTATCTCAAGGGGCATCAAAAAGCATCAATGTATGGGATTTTCACAAGCAATTTCTTCATTTTCCATATGTTTTTCAAAGCCTTTTATCTCAAGGGGGTCAGAAAGTGTCAATATATGGAATTGTCACAAGAAATTACTTCATTTTCCATATGTTTTACAAAGCCTTTATCTCAAGGGGCATCAATTTATCATGGGAATGGGTTAACAAGTGATATTTACCAGTCCTCCAGCCTTCCTGGTCCGAGTTCTGACTGGCTTTTTAGCCAAGTTTTCCTGCATTCTCTTCACTTTTAGCTCATTCTCTTTGATTCTGAAAATCAAGAAACAAGGTGTGTTTGTGAAACACTAATGCCTCCGAAAATGCTAATGTTAAGATATCATGTTATGTTTGCAGAATGACAGACAGACAGATGGACAGACAGCAGCAAAACAATATCCCACACACACAGATATTTCAATATTGGAACATAAGATGTTTTTATACCCTAATGTTAGCAAACAAATTCTTGTCATCCTTCGAAAACAATAAAATCATTTCCCAATGGAGATGGGAAATTGATTTTTATAAGTTTTATCTATAAAATTTGATATATGAAAGGCTTGGGAAAACATTTACTCCTTTTGCCTCAATATTTTCTGTGCTACATTGTACAAAAATTCTATCTTTATCAACATCCGTTTTGTCATATCTAGCATATTTCAAACTGAAACGGTTTAAATGTTTGACATTTGAGAAAAGTTTAAGAGAATGCTGTAATGTAAATAGATCCACCTTTCAGCACATTAACAGATAAGCCAATATCATATAACCTAATATTTGTTAATCCCTCTGCAGTATGGAATTTCATTCATAGAGGAAGACATAAAAAATCTTTTTACAGTTAATCCTTTCCCAAACAAGACATGGTTTTGACATTCCTAATAGAAAAGACTTGGGAAAATATTGAGACAAGAGAAGAAAATGCTCATGATTAGCATTTTCTCCTTTCGCCTCAATATTTTCTATGCTATATTGTACTAAAATTCAATCTTTATCACCATTCATTTTGTTGTCTGCCACAGCTTTCAAATTGGAACAGTCTAATCCTTCCTGAAGCAGAACTGGTCTCAACAACCCTACAGGATATATAGGCGACACTCGTTGTGTCGAAGTCAGATGGGCCGTGAAAATATCTCGACATATCCAGAGTTCGACTAATCCGATTTTGATTATTTTCGATGAAAACGATATTGAACCATTTTTGATGGGCATCATACGAGCAATTTCTATCCATTTCCTACTAAATTTCAATGGCTATATTTGTTTCGGAAGTCATTTTGATATTCATGTTTTGAGGATGGGACATGACTTTCATTTCGACTTAAGCGGAATTTCGACTTATCCATTGTCGAGATAACGAGTGTTGACTGTATTAGAATATTTTTCAGAAATACTTGATGGAAAGGTAGACATTCTACAATCTCACATACAAATGTTTCATGATATCTGCAATAGCCTGCCATTCAGAAAATAAGTCTGAAATTTTGTTATGAGGTTAGATTTTAAAAGTAACTTATGCTGTTACCTACTTTCAGCACATTAAATGATAAGACAGTATCATATAGCCTAATATTTATTCATCTTACTGCGGTAACATTTTAGACTTGCCCAATTTCAAAGGTGTTACAGATGACAATTTGAAGGGAATGAAATTTCACATTTCAGGTCTCTCTGTGTAGCAAACAGAGTGGGAAATGAAGAAATTGCTTGTTTTCCAAAGCCATATCTTGTGGTGGCATCAAAAAGTGTCAATATCTAAGAAATGGTTAACGCCTAGTTCCTTACCATTAAAAGCACAGCTTTTGACATTGATAGAATATAACTATAAACACTGTCTTTTATTTACCAAGAATATTTTAAACTGGTCCAATTGGAAAGCCCTTGCATACAACTAAACAGATGTTGATAAAGAAAGGGTTTGTATGACACCATTGTACAGAAATATGTCTTCTTTGTAAAAGGGTTAATGGTTAAAATAAATTTGAGAGAATGATGTAACATACATTCAACACAAGACTGATAAGCCCATATCATATTGCCTAATAATTGCTCATCTAACTTTTATACAGTATTTCATTCATAACTCCAGACTTTGTTGATAGATCATATAAAGGTCATAGAACTTTCCACACCTACATTGATAACCAGTCTCAAATAACCTATAACACTTCAAATAACATATCTGATGATATCATTACGCATATTCTCATTTCTAAACAAGAGCTGCACAGAGCAAAACATAAATATATGCCAAATATAGCTTGTCAGTGAAAGTGGGCATTTAAAGGACATGTTATTCAAGAATGACAAGAGTTATCTGAATTCCTTTAGTCAAAAAGCTTCAGTCAGTGGGAATAGATTAAGTTTAACAAGAGCTGTCCGTAAGACAAAGCGCTCGACTTTTCTAAGTTGCTTAACCCAGAATTTCTAGGTCAAAAAAGGTTAAAATTCAAGTAAATTAAATGTGAGAGTAATGCATCTTTGCCTAGAGGCTAATATTATGGTCACAAAAGCACTTGCAAAGTTTCAGAGCAATAGCATAAGTAGAAAGAGATGTTTGAAAAAACTTTAACCTTTGTTGCAACGCCGACGTGACAGTATAAGCTCTCATTTTCTTCGAAAAGTCGAGCTAAAAATGAGTACAAGATATCACCAAAGTAAATAAATCCATGATTTATGATATGTCCATTGCAAAAAAATCATTTATTGAGATGATAGAGATATTTTTGTTTTGATTAAATTTCAATTTTATTGGATTGTTTTATAAATATCCGGCAGATGGCAAGATAAGGGCACATTTAAAAGATAATGGTATCCATCCTTCTTCATTAGTTTTGTTCTTTGATTAACCCTTTCCTTAACAAGACCTTGTTTTGAAGTCCCTTCCAAAAAAGGCTTGGAAAACATTCAGGCAAAAGAAGAAAATGCTGATAACCATCATTTTCTTCTTTTGTCTCAATATTTTTCGAACTGTATTATACACAAATCCTTTCCTCAACGACATCTATTTTGTCATCTGCTTCAGCTTTCAAATTGGTAGACCCTTAAATTTTGCCATTTGGGAAGGCGTTAACCAATCTTTTTCCTAATTTTCCAATTCAAGAAATACCTAGCATGAAGTTTTTTATCTTTAACCGCTTAAAATTTATACTGTCATTTTTGGCAGATGATTAAACCTTACCCTAACAGTCAACATTTAAGATTTAAGGAAAGCCTAAATTTAGAAATGATGCAGACAAAAATTTCAGTTGAATGGAACTTCACATTGGCTAGAAAAAACATTGTTGGAAATGGAGAAATAGCTTGTCACAAGCAATTTCTTTATTTCCCACAATATTTCTAAAAACCGGTACCTTGTTGGGCATCGTAAAGTGTTATCATACGGGAATGGCTGAATCGACACCTACCTTTGTTTGATAATTCTCTGCTGCTCACGTTTCCATGTATCTTTAAAATCCTGACAAAATGACGACCACAACGAGAAGAAATAGTCCGGAGTCACTTCTTTATCTCCTGATTTAGGCTTCACACAGAAAAATATCACCGTCTCATGAAAACTGAAATACACACAAAATGAAGCCATGGTTAGTTTAGGTTCAAATGGGGCAAGGCAAGTAAATTTAGATTTGATTTATTGGGGTTTTACGCCATTTTCAACTACTAAGGTCATATCGCGGCGGCTGGAGCACCTAACCATGGATTCCTTGCGTTTCTCATACCAGTACTACCACAACACCCTTACCGAGCCTCCAGCTGGTCCCCCACATAGGTTCACGATATCAAACCATTGATGGGTGACATTTTTGTCAGTAAGGGTATTTGCCGCCGCCGGGTATCGAACCCAGGACCTCTCTAATGAGAGGCAGATGCGCTACCAACTGTGCCATGGCCACGGCCAGTAAATTTAGAACGATATAGGAATGGATAGAGCATGCATAGTTTGTTCAAGTAAAGGATCTGGGTTTTTCTGGGAAAGCTAAATAATAATGATAATCAGTAGAATAACTCACACTTTTTTCCCATCCTCCATGCTCTCTAACTGTTCCTGAAATTCCTGTTCTCCTGAAAAAAAATAAAGTTGAAAATTTTAATGAAATAATGAACAATAACTTGCAATCTTTAGAACAACAGTTAAATTATACAAAATTTTACATCAATTCAACTTAATAAATGTGAAATTATATCAGAGGCCTACTAATGGCAACTGTGTGCAACTAGTTTTTTCATCAATACACTAAAATGACCGTTTCTTTTTCTATCATAGAATCTAGCTCGTAAAATTAGCACAAGGGTCCTAAAAAATTACAAAGATTTTTTCAATAAATCTTGTAACAAGACATCTGATTGAATGAGAATTATGTCTAAGACCAATCAGGTTGGTTGTTGTGTAATTACATTCTAACTTACTCAAAAAGTATGTAAATATAGTTTTCCAATTCTACCTCATTGCATAATTGAATTCAAAATAACTTTCAAAAATAAATAAAACACAGACGCATTATCTCTTCAGCGGGAAGATGAAACCAATGGCCTTACCTTTTTCAAAGAAGGACATCATAATATCCTTAAAAGGCTGAAGGTGGAAGTGCTCCTTGGCCAGTTGCATAACTTTATCTGCTCTCTTTCTCGCAGCTGTAATGGAAAACAGGATGTCTTAACCCATAACCAGACAACAAAATTTTGGACCATTCTAAAGTCAAAAAGTGTTACAGACGACAATTTCATGTGCATGAAATTTTACATTTGTTTGTGTTTTTGGTTTAGAAAATATTGTGGGAAATGAAGAAATTGCTTGTAACAAGCAATTTCTTCATTTTCCACAATGTTTTCCAAAGCCGAAATTTCGTATGGCGTCAAAAGGCGTCACTGTTTGGGAATGGGTTAATACTTTCCTAAACAGTGAAATATTGGACTGTTCCAATTTGAAATATGTTGCAGATCACAAAATGGGAGTTCATTGTGTAATGCTATTTGTGTAAATTATTACTCAGAAAATATTGAGGCAAAAGGAGAAAATACTTGTCACCAGAATTTTGTATGGTTATGTTTTCCCAAGCCTCATCTATCGAGGACGTCAAAACCAGGTTTTGCTGAGGAAAGGGTTGAATCTAATGTATATTGTGCACAACTTTGAGACTTTGAGACTTTTAAGACTAGTCTATAATTCAATCTTCTGAAATATATTTACAAAACTCCCCATTGACAAGAAATCATGATCAACCATTAATATCCTCATTTCATACTTAAATAGACATTCAAAATGAACAATATTCAAACACAATAATATAAGAAATTCAACTGTGAAAAAGCTTAACATTTATACAGATTGAGGTTATCTCCCTTCCTTAACGGAATAAGTGACTTGTCACGCTAAAAAGGACCTTCCATAAAACCCAATTTTGACAAATGCTAACTAGATGTCACAGTAGGAAATTGAAACATAATAGCAAGATAGGAAAAACAATCTAGATGTAGAAAGTTACCTTAGTCACTAACCTGTGCAGACTGACTAGGGCCGGTCCTTTTCTCACTTTCCAGAACAATATCGCAGTGTTTTGCATGGGATATTGCGGGGGTCACAGTGGGCGATCACGACGATTTTCCACTTGAAATTCATTTTTACCACAGTGGGCCAGTGTTTTAGGCAAAAATATGTGAGCTGTACTATAAAGGAATGTAAAGTAACTCTACCTTCAAAATCTGTTTGTATCCTCTTCAGCTCTTTCTCTAGCTCTGTAAAGTTTACTTGTGTTCCCTGTATCAGGTCGCTGGGGTCAGGTAGGGGTAACTTGACCCTGTCTGTCCCCGCGTCCGACCCCTCGTACTTCTTGATGTACTGCTGTACGGTGTAGTGTAGAAGATTGACAGCCGTGTCTTTACTCTTCACGTCTTTAAGTTTAGGTAGGATGTCAATACCAAACCCATCTGCCTGGCCGCGTTTACTACCTATAAGTGAAAAAATGATCATACAAACTGTTACAACAATATTTGGACTAAATTGGTTAAACTCATTACCAGATAGCAAAATTTTACATTAGTCCAAATTCAGAGTTGGTTAAGTTGATAATTTCAATTGAATAAAATTTTACAGTATGTGTTCTTTGTGAGTAGAAAATATTATGGGAAATGAAGAAATTGCTTGTCACAAGCAATTTCTTCATTTTTACACAATGTTTTCCAAATTCTTTTTCTTTTAGAGTGGCAAAAAGCGTCATTATGTTGGAATGGGTTAAAGATTTCCACATCTCCAAATCTGGCAAGATATCAATATAATACCCATTTGCCTCATTAACCCTTTCTCAAACGACAAAATTTCAGGGTGATCCACTTCAAAAACTGCCACAAATGACAAAATGTGTGTTATTAAAGATAAAATTTGTGTATAATTTGGCATAGAAAAAATTGAGACAAAAGGAGAAACTGCTGGTTATCAGCAGTTTCTTCTTTTGTTTCAATGTTTTCCCAAGCCTTTTCTATTAGTGACGTCAAAACCAGGTCTTGTTTGGGAAAGGGTTAACTATCTATGTGAAATTTTACTTAACACCTCTTCCAACTGTAATGGTCTTATTGCAGTAGCTGGAGCACCTAACCAAGGACTTCTGTCATTTCTCTCTCCAGTTCTACCATAACATCCCTTTTAGCCTCCATTATCAAAGGTAGGCATAATGACAATTATACTACATGTATATAAGTACATACCTCCGTTCATATAGTTGCCCATAGCTAACACCAGACCTAGAATTCTCTTTAGATGAATGCTGGTCATTAAACTCTGAAAAACAAACAGGAAATAAATGTCAACACATTTCTGTATGCGTCTTTGGATTTAGAAAATAATATGAACTTTCATTGCTAATCTTGACAGAGGTGCTGGTAGATGGAGAAAAAGTTGAAGCTGTCCCTGAGTTCTGCTATCTTGGGGATATGCTCTCAGCTGGAGGAGGCTGTGAACTAGCTTCGGTGACATGTTGCAAGTCAGCCTGGGGCAAGTTCCATCAACTGATCCCCAATAACAGAAACCTACCACTTCTAACCCGAGGACAAGTGTACTCAACCTGGGTGAGAAGCATCATGCTGCATGCATCAGAGACATGGGCTACAACAACTGCTACATTAAATCGCCTCCAGCGTTACGACAGAGCAATGATCCGCTGGATCTGCAATGTCAAGGCAACAGATGATGTTAGCTCAGACTCCCTGCTCACAAAGGCTTGGTATAAAAGACCTGGTTGCAGTCTTGCGTACCAACAGACTGAGGTAGTTTGGTCATGTGGAGTAAAGTACAGGCTGGATTTCTCGGGTACGCACTCTGGATGTGGCTGCACAGAAAAGTTCAGGAAGACCAAAGAAAACCTGGGAAAAAGTGGTGCAAGACGACAGAAGAAAACTAGGAATGGGTTCCACTGACCCTCAGAACCAGTCGGAATGGTGATGACGACTAGGCAGCATACCTGTCAGACAAGTTCAACCCTCGGTAGAGGAAAACAGACTATAAAATGGATATGTGTGTATGTATGTCTACGACAAGAGGGCCAAGATGGTCCTATATCGCTCACCTTAGAAATAATCAAGATGATAACTTTTGTCTCATCTCACAACCATAACTTCTGAACAACTTTCATTACAGGAAACAATGCTGGTAGCAGAGAGTAATACTACCAGGGGAAATGCAAAATTTACCTTTAGGGCCTCTGATAAACAGAATTGGAATTGTATCATTGCAAGACAATTCTTCGCACAAAATTTCAAAGCTCTAGCCCAAACGGTTTAGGAGTAAAAGCATTGTACAAGATTTCTTTCTTTGTCTCTATATGAAATTCGATACCCACAACATAGGGCCAATTTTGCTTGTATCACAATAATTTGATGCATTTGGTAGCAGGCCTTACGACCATTCTACACACAAAATTTCAAAGCTCTACGCCAAATGGTTCAGGCAAAAAAAGACTGTACAAGATTTCCTTCTTTGTTTCTTTACGAAATTTTATGAAATTTGATACCCTTAACATAGGGCCAATTTTCCTTGTATCAAAATAATTTGAAGTATTTCCGTAGAGGGCCTTGAAACCAGGGCCAATTTTCCTTGTATCACAATAATTTGAAGGACTTTGGTAGAAAGCCTTGAGACGATGCTACATACAAACTTTCAAGACTCTAGACCTTATAGTTTGGGAGGAAAAGATTTTTTAGTAATTGACCAAACACCAATCGACAGATCGCTCCGCCCATCATAGAATTTAAGACAAACAATGGCCATGTGATCGTTAATAGGGAACGATTTTATCCAGATAATCATGACGTAAATTCGGACAAACAAAATAGTATTTCGTAGGTGTTGTTATAAAATTGATTTAAGCCGTAGTTATGAGATTTTATAACAACACCGACGGTTTATCAAAATCATAACAGTAAACTTAGTCTTTTGTTGGCACAAAATTCTTTGCCATTGGCATGTCGATTATTTTGATAGTCAGTCGATAAATCGATACAAAAACATGTGCAACGAAGAACAATTGGGGCATGACATTTTTCTGATTGTCCATTGGCTAATTGATGTTTTTGATTGACAGTCGACGTTTGGTCAATTGTGGACAGACGGACGGACAGACAGACGGACAAGGAGTCATCACAATAGCTCACCCTCAGCACTTATTCGTGCTAAGGTGAGGTAAAAACAGAGCATATTGAAACAGAATTAACAAAAGCCAACACATAAAAACTCTTACAATTTTTTTCAAAGATCTGCAGATTAATAGCAAGGAAACTTCCATATCATTTATACTGTTTCAAAATTGTCATTAAAGGTTTATTTATAAAGATAGTCCCCCCCCTTATGAGATTCATGTGATCTTAATTATTCCAACAACACCGTAATCAATTGGCAGTGGAATGTGCTACAGCCCAATGTTTACAACAGCGTCCAAATTGGTTCCGTCACATACCAAGTGTTAACGACGTCACAACAAATATTGAATTCTGTTGTGTTGTGTGAATCTAATTAGGGGTGGAGTACCTTGAAGGCCATAAATTTGGATTACAATCCTACCTGACAGGTGAGCCTCAAGTTGGATAACTTTGTTTCTATCACAGATATACTTTCTTGGAACGCTTCACGAAAAATGAAGCAAAATATTCTCTCTGAATAGTCGGGTATTAGAGACAGGTCATATAGAAATCTGAAAGAGAACAAGATGTATTTGTGAAACACAACTGCCAATAAAACAATAAGTTTCATATTAATCTTTCACATTAATTTTTCGACACAAAGTTGGACGAAAGAATAGACAAATAATGGTAAAACATTATGACCCTGAGCATTGGTACAGGGGTATAAGACAAATTTATGATTACATATATGAGTACATTAGCATTTTCTTGTTTTCTCTCCATTTTCGTATACTAAATGAAAACCAGGCAATCTTCATGGTGATAATCCTTTTACACATGACAGACAAATAAGACATTACTTGCAAAACTTGAAAAATGTCTTAACATAGAAACATAGGTGGGAAAGGAGCAATGTCAATTAGTCATTTAATCTAAGGGCTGTTTATAGATCATATATAATACAACAAATCTAGGATTTACCCATTTCTACACTTTGATGCCTTTTAATCTAAATTTTTGCCATTTGGGAATAGTTAAAACATTTTTTCCATCTCAAAATTTTGACAAGACCAAGACAGTCAAAGATCGCTCAATTGAACATCTATTTCTACATTTCAGTTATTTCGAATTTTCCCAAACAAACTTTTGTAAGTACAACTTTAACTTCCTGGTCAGGTTTATCTAAAGGCGCATCAGGATGTTTTCTGACATGATCTTAATTATCATAAATACAAGTATAACTTACTGGTCAGGTTTACCTAAAGGCACATCCGGATGTTTTCTGATATGATCTTAGTTATCATAAATACAAGTATAACTTACTGGTCAGGTTTATCTAAAGGCACATCAGGCTGTTTTCTGACATGATCTTAGTTATCATAAATACAAGTATAACTTACTAGTCAGGTTTATCTAAAGGCACATCAGGCTGTTTTCTGACATGATCTTAATTATCATAAATACAAGTATAACTTACTGGTCAGGTTTATCTAAAGGCACATCAGGCTGTTTTCTGGCATGATCTTAATTATCATAAATACAAGTATAACTTACTAGTCAGGTTTACCTAAAGGCACATCAGGCTGTTTTCTGATATGATCTTAGTTATCATAAATACAAGTATAACTTACTGGTCAGGTTTATCTAAAGGCACATCAGGCTGTTTTCTGACATGATCTTAGTTATCATAAATACAAGTATAACTTACTGGTCAGGTTTATCTAAAGGCACATCAGGATGTTTTCTGACATGATCTTAATTATCATAAATACAAGTATAACTTACTGGTCAGGTTTATCTTAAGGCACATCAGGATGTTTTCTGACATGATCTTAGTTATAATAAATACAAGTATAACTTACTGGTCAGGTTTATCTTAAGGCACATCAGGATGTTTTCTGACATGATCTTAATTATCATAAATACAAGTATAACTTACTAGTCAGGTTTATCTAAAGGCACATCAGGATGTTTTCTGGCATGATCTTAATTATCATAAATACAAGTATAACTTACTGGTCAGGTTTATCTAAAGGCACATCAGGATGTTTTCTGACATGATCCTAGTTATCATAAATACAAGTATAACTTACTGGTCAGGTTTATCTAAAGGCACATCAGGATGTTTTCTGACATGATCCTTCAACTTTTTATGTTCATCTTCATCACATCTCTATAATGTAAACAAGTCAATGATTTATTCTTTTTAACTCTTTCAAAAACCAGATTATTTTCTGTGCTACATTGTGCACGTATGTGCACATACTCTATCTTTATTAACCCTTTCCTGAACAGCAAAAGTTCAAGGCACCCTAAATGGAAAGTTGCTATTGGTGACAAAATGGATGCGAATGAAAAAAAGATTGGTGAAGAATATCTGCTGATTATCAGCATTTTCTTCTTTTGCCTCAATGTTTTCCCAAACATTTTCTGATAGAAACATCAAAACCAGGTCTTGTTTTGGCAAAGGTTATCAGTATTTACTTCCTTTGTCTCAATGTTTTCTCAAGCTTATCCTGTAAGGAACGTCAAAACCTGGTCTTATTTGGGAAAGAGTTAATCAAACATCTGTTTTGTCGTTATTAGCTTGCAAATTGGAACAATCCAACTTTTTTACTTTTTTCCTTTCAAGAAAATGTTGCAGCATTTACTATCACCAACTCATAGGTTTGTAGTCTAACAAGTTGTTTTGACTGATTAAGCTTTCCTTTCTACACATAATAATTAAATTGTTTTACACTCTGACAAAAGAAACTTCAACTTTTATTGTGAAGTCAATTCATGTTTTGATGAGAAAATGAAATCAGACTGAAACAAATATTTATGTACATTACTTACACATTCATATATTTGGCGTAGTTTTTCTTCACTAATAAGGGAAGTATCAAAATTGAGTATTGCTGTAAAGAAAAGAGAAATAGTACATAAATGAACAATATTTCACAAATATATCACTAGGGCCCAGTCTTTCTAATGCACTTGCCAACATTTTTCCTAGGTGTGAATAGAAGTCCATTTTTCCTTTGTTTCACCTGAATTGTCTAAGATTATGATGGATATAAAACTCCATATCGAATTGATTTGTAAATATTATAGTTCATGATGTACATACTTGACATAATTTTTATATTGTAACACAATTTATGAATTAATGTTATTTTCAGTATGAAACATAGTCTTTGTGATCAAATATCTATAATCGGTCTAACACAATGCTAAAAGCCAATTTCTGTGGTTTTTTAACAGGGTCTAAGGCCTTTGAATAACATTGGATCTTAAAATAAGTACTTCATATATGTGACCCATCATACTAAAAGGGATCTGACAGGAAGTGTGAAAAATATCGACCCTAGTCTGTCTGCGCAGTCCGCGCAGCCAGACTAGGGCCGATACTTTTCACTCTTAAGTAATTTTCTGAATCAGAAATGTTTTCCCTGCCTCACTATACGTCCATTTTCACATGTGATAACTGGTTGACCTTTATGGAGTCTAAACAATTTGTTAAAATTTGGATTTTTGGAATTCTGATAAGGTCCCTTTTACTTAGACTTACTTACCATGTTCAATTTCTGACATCTCAATACGAAGACTAGACAACAAAATACCAACAACTTGTGAACGTTTTGGCGCTATCACTTTGGCAACCTGTAAATGAAAATGAACCGGTGAATTATTTGAAAGATATCCTCTTTTACATTTTACTATATCCAGCAGAATTTTGACCAGTCTAAATTCAAAGTTATTGCAGGACGAATAATTTACAATATGAAAATCAAAATACAGAATGTGAACATTATAGCATGGAAAGCATTGAGCAACAAGATGTGTTCGTGAAACATGAATGCCCCCGAAATGGCCAAAGTTAAGTTTTCCGACAGACAGACAGAGACGAGTAAAACAATATACCCACAATCTTTCACAGACCTTTTCATTACAGGGCATAAAAACGATAACAAGACATGTCTGTGAAACACCAATGCCCCCGAAATGACCATTTTTCTAAAATGTTAAGTTTTTGAATAAAGGGTTGATAAGGGTTAACGGATGACCTTCAGGAAGGTCATATTGCATGAAACAGATAGATATCTTTGAAAGGATGTTACATATCAAATTTGAGCTTTGTATGTCTAATACATTTGGAGACAAGATGTGTTTGTGAAACACAAATGCCCCCGAAATGTCCATTTTTGTAAAGTTTTCGTAGAGCAAAGGGTTGATAAGGGTTAATGCATGACCTTGAGGAAGGTCAAATTGCATGGAACAGATAGATATCATTAAAAGTAAGTTGCATACCCAATTTGAGCTTTGTATGTCAAATACTTTTGGAGAAAAGGCAAATGTTAAGTTTCCGGAGTAAAATATTAAGTTTTCGTAGAGTAAAGGGTTGATAAGGGTTAACAGATGACCTTGAGGAAGGTCAAATTGCATGGAACAGATAGATATCATTGAAAGGAAGATGCATACCTAATTTGAGCTTTGTATGTCAAATACTTTTGGAGAAAAGGCAAATGTTAAGTTTTCGGACAGACAGACACGAGTAAAACAATATGCCCCCGATCTCTCGATACGGGGGCATAAAAAGGCAAATGTTGACTTTGTTAAGTTTTCAGACAGACTGACAGACGGACGGACAGACAGACAGACATGAGCGAAACAAAATGCCCTCAATCTCTCGATTCGGTGGCATAAAAATATACTAGAACAAAAAAGATACGCAACCCCAATTTTTCGTAATATTTTCGACAAAATATGTTTTTAATGGATATTGAGTACATTTTTAATATACCTGCATCCATACGCATAGATATTGTGTCATTTTTTCAGATGTCGTAAATTCATCACGTGATTCATAGTAAATTGTTAAAAACTGATTTTCCCCCTGTCGTGGTTTCTAAATGACTACTATCATAACAAATTTTCTTCAAACACAAGCTAAAACATAGACCAAGAAGATGCCAAAGCGTTCATAGACTTCTCACTACCCTACGCATAGCACGGCTGTGCCAAAATCAGCGCCAGTCTGCAGTACAGATTTTGTTTGTTTGAAAAAGTCAAAATGTTGTTGCAAAGCATTGATGGGGCAACAAATCGACACATTTTCGAATGTTTACGCTGTTGGCTCTCAATGGGACCACAACTGAACGAGCACGGAGCGGACGTGCAAGAGATATGACGTCTGCACGGTGTATAATCACGTGACTTAGAATTTTCGGTAATCTTCGATAACTTTGTCAATACTTGACCAATTTGAATTCGGTTTGAAGCAGAGAAGGCGGGAAAATGTCAGGAATAACCTGGAAGCGTGGATTTTTGAAAAATCAACTGATGAAAAAGTTATTGAAGATAAACACAAAATTTGGTTTATCTTCAATAACCTTTTTATAAGTTTAACGGTTTTCACGCTCATCTAATGCGTGACGGCTGTCCACCTTCTCTGCTTCAAACCGAATTCAAATCGGTCAATTTTTAACAAAGTTGTTAAAGATTTTCTGAAATTGTTGCATCACGTGATTATCCACCGTCGTCTAGGCAGAACCGTATCATCAGGTTAACGCCAGCTACGGGATAGGTTTAAGAATGCAATGGAGACCGCTAATAAATCGCATGGACTTCACAACATTCGAAAATCGGTCCAAACTGAACGAAAGAGAATGTGTTTTTCGACCTACATACACTTTTTTTTGTCAAACTGTGTTGACGCCCGGTGTAAACTGGGTGTTTTCTTATTAATGGAATTTACTACAAACAAGATTTTGTGGAATTTATAAGGTGAAATGTTAATGCTTTAGATGTATTACATTTTGTTCAAATCTGATTTGTTGTCTTTGCTTAAGAAGGAATTGAAAAGGAAGTTGCGTTTCTTTTTTTGCCTAGTATATATTGTCACTTTTCAACAAAAACCTCATAACTACAGCTAAAGACAAGCTGCAATTATGAGGTTTTTGTTGAAAAGCATCAAAATTTTCTAGCCCATAGTTCCATTTCCATTTACCACAGGTGATCAGATTATACTCTTACCTGTTTTGATTTTGACTTGGGTTTATTAAAGCTGAACTTTTTACTGTGTTCTGAGCTAGTTTTGGAGAACAGTTCATCCAACTCTGTTGTGTCAATCTTCCCTTCTTCAATCTCCTCCCAGACTAGCTTCTTGTCCAACAAACTGTGTAGGGAAAAGAGAAATGAAACTATCATCCAGACTTTAGTAGATAAATCTACTGCCAAGAGGTAACCAGTTTTCAAAACCTGCAGGGAAAAATGGTATAAAACAATTGAAAAGAACAATATGCTGATGATTAACATTTACGCCATTTCCGTATTCACTAAGTACTGCTTTAAATTTTTTTAATTCATTCCTTCTTTTAGATTCTTATTTCATTATTGTAAAGAAAAAGGGTCAAACTGTCAACCAGTTCGTGTTATGATCACTGTCCTTTCCAAAACAACGAATTTGAAATTTGTCAAATTTGAAAGCTGTTGCAGACAACATAATAGATGTTAGTGAAGATAGGATTTGTGAACATTTTAGTCAAGAAAATATTGAAGCAAAAGCAGAAAATACTGGTCACCAGCATTTTCTGGTCACCAGCATTTTCTGCTTTTGTCTCAATATTTTCCAAAGCCTTTTCTATTATGGACCTCTGGTCTAGTTTGGGAAAGAACTAACCAGCAAAGGAATACAACGGCAAGCCTATTACTTACTCTTTATTTTTATGAGTTTTGACTTCATGGACCTGTATTCTCTGCCAGAACAGTGGCTTCATGGGAGACTTGGGATTAACTACTGGCTTTAGGGACACTGAAAACAGAAGAAAATGATTTTTGTAACATTAATGGTTGTTGGAGTAAAAACAAAGTCGAAATGGCAATTTGTTAATTCAAGGTACATAACTAAAGATGTAAGATTGTGATCAAGCTGAAAATTACTCTCACACAAGATCTTAAGATCGCCAACAGATTTGTTTTGATTGGTCTATATTTGTACTTGTTATCTAGAGTGAAACCAAAGTCAAAACTAGAATATCACTGAAAGTGATCATACCCCCCAAAAGCGCTGTGTTTGTGCATTTTGACATTTCATATAAACTGAAAACTGATAAATTGAATGAGAAAAGTTTTCAAGTACATGAACATTGTATCTTAACCCTTTCCCAAACAAGACCTGCTTTTAACGTCCCAGGAAGAAATGGTTTGGGAAAACATTGAGACAAAAGAAGAAACTGCTGATTACCAGCAGTTTCTCCTCTTGCCTCAATATTTTCTTAGCTTTATTGTACGCAAATCCAACCTTGATTAGCATTTCGTTTGTCGTCTGCAACAGCTTTTGAATTTGAGCACCCTCAAATTTTGCCGTTTGGGAAAGGGTTAAATATTTCATAAAATGAGTTTAAAAATCTAAACAAGAAAGTTCACTCAAGGGCCATAACTCTATGAAAAATCAATGGGCCGTGACCAAAAATATAATATGCACATTTCATCATCATCATCATCGGAGTTTTGATTTCCGTGCAGGTGGTGGGACTGTTCCAGCATCTGTGGGGTCCCTTCCAGTTGTCTGGCTCGCTGCACGCATGGCAGACTTGACTTCCCTTCTCCATTTCTTTCTGTCATGGGTGTTTATGGTTGACAGTCTCCATTCTCTGATGTCTTTCTCTGTCACTTCCTTCCATGATGTCTTTGGTCTTCCAGCAGCACGTTTTCCCTGGACTTCTAAGTCATATGCCGTCTTGATGGCACCGTCGGATCGTTTAACATGACCATACCAGCGGAGTCGTCTTTCTCGCAGTACAATGGCGAGGTCGTCAATGTCCAGTCGCTTCAGTAGCTCATTTGATCTTACAGTGGCAATGTCCTTTGGTTTTATACTGCAGATTTGTCTGATCATGGCCCTGTCATTACGTAGCAGGCGTTGGAGATTTGACTTTGACAGAGCCCATGTTTCGCTGGCATGGAGCATTGCGCTTCTTACACATGTGCTGTATACTCTGCCGCGGGTCTTACATGAGAGGTGTCTTGATGTCAGGACTGGTGCCAACTCCCTGAACTTTTTCCATGCGGTCTTTACCCTTGTGGTCGTGGCAAGATCACAGCCACCAGCTGCGGAAAGCGTGTCTCCAAGGTAACAGAAAGAGGGTACCACTTCCAGTTGGTCAGTTCTGACTTGGACCTCGCTCTGCGGTCTGCCATCGAGTGGGCGGGCAGTTCCCTTGCATCTGGGGCATCTGTAGTCTGGGTCTGGTGTCAATCTCTTGAGTCCACTGCATTTCTTGTGTATCCATTTCTGGCACCCGTTGCAGTGGATACTGCTACTTCCAACTCCAGTGCGACAAACTGCACAAGGATAACTACCAGACTCCTGTAGTTGGTCAAGTCCTGTACCACATATCATTACCTTGGTCTTTTTCGCATTCACTCTAAGTCCCTTCTCCTCCATACCATCTTTCCATGTCAGTAGTCTTTCCACGCACTTCTCTAGAGTTTCAGCTATGACAACCAAGTCATCTGCGTACAGGTCTTCCCATGGTACACTGGCTCGGAACTCTCGTGACATGGCCTCCAGGACAATGATGAACAAAAGGGGGCTAAGCACTGATCCCTGATGTACCCCGACTTTGACTTCGAACTCTTTACTGTAGCAGTTCCCAACACGGACACAGCTGCGGGCATTTGTGTACATACCCTGGACTAGGCGAACAATCCATTCGTCAACGTGAAGCTTGCGTAAGGCCCACCAGATTACTTTCCGAGGAACGCGATCAAAGGCTTTCTCGAGATCTACGAAGGCCATGTAGAGCCGCTTGTTTACAGCTAGGTATTTTTCCTGTAATTGCCGGACAACGAATATTGCGTCGGTTGTACCTCTGCCTGGGACGAAGCCAAATTGAGAGTCGTCGATGTGCACTAGCTGTCTGATGTGGCTGTCTACCATTCTCTCTAAGACCTTCATGACTTGTTCGGTCAGCTTGAGTCCTCGATAGTTGCCTCTGTCCAGGGCATCACCCTTGCCTTTGTAGAGGGACACGATGAAGCTCTCCTCCCAGTCTTGTGGGATCTTTCCGTCACGGGCAATGGAGGATGCTAAGTCACATATCATTGACGCACAAGTATCACCAGCTGCTCTGATCATTTCTACTACTATGCCAGATGGTCCCGCTGCCTTGCCTGTTTTCATTTGGGAGATAGCCTTTTTAACCATGTCTGTGGTAAATGGAATTGGGGGTCCTTGAACTGGTGTTTCATCTGTTAGATGTTCTTCATCCCATTCGAATTCCACATTAAGTAGTCTCTCGTAGTGTTCTACCCAGGCTTTCTCCTTCATATCCTGATCAAGTGACATTTCCCCTGCATCGTTTCTGACTGGTTGATCTCCAACTACATCAACATTCTCCTTGCGCAACTGATTTGCGAGACGGTATACATCTGAGGATTTGGCATCTACATTGACATAGAGCTGTTTATTGGCCTCATATCAGGCAAGATGTACTACTCGTCTTGAGGTGCACTTGGCCTTGTCATACTCCTCTCTTGTTCCACGTCCAGCCTTCCATGATCTGTAGGCTAATCGTTTGGCTTTGATGGACTGATCTACTTCATCTGACCACCACCAAGTTTCTTTCCGCCATCGATGGGGTCGTGTAAGGCCACACACTTCTTCTGTGGTCTTTAAGAGGCTTGTCTTCAGATTTGCCCAGATATCTTCAGTACAGGCTTCAGGGCCCTTTTGTGAGTCTGATACACGTGACGCAAAGACATCCTGGAAGCGATTGGAGGTTGCATCATCCTTGAGTTTCCAGACTTTGAGACGAGGGCTGAACTTGCGCTTACATGTTGGGGGTATTTCAATGTGCATGTCACAAACTAGAAGCTGGTGTTGTGAGGCCACTTCTTCACCAGGTATGACCTTTACATCTTTGATGAGTTTACGCATGCTCTGGCAGTACAGGATGAAATCGATCTGCGTGGTAGTATTTCCAGATTGATATGTGACTAGGTGGCTTTTGCGTTTCTTGAAGCAGGTGTTACCAATTTGCAGGTCAAATGCTAGTGCGTACTCAAGAATTCTTTCACCTTCTTTATCAGGCTCTGATAATGCGTTAACATGTGAAGTTTGAATAAAATTGATTTGGTAGTTAATGAAATAAAGAGTGGACAAAAAACAGACAAACTTATCAACACACACTGATGTTGCGAAAAATGACAATTTTCAACAAAGGACCATAACTCAGTCAAAAATCCATGAAGCATAACCAAAATTTTATATGCACATATCAAAGAGCTACTAAACATAACTGTCAAGTTTTTTTTAAATCCATCCAATAATCACAGAGAAATTGTGTGGACAAGAAAATTCACTCAAGGGCCATAACTCTGTGAAAAATCAATGGACCGTGACCAAAAAAATTATGCACATCTCCATTTGGTAATAAGTTGCCATGTGAAGTTTGAACAAAATTCGTCAAGTAGTTTATGAGAAATAGAGTGGACAAAAATTCAAAAACAGATGAACACACGTTGATGTTGCAAAAAATGGCAATTTTCAACAAAGGGCCATTACTCAGTCAAAAATCAATGACCCATAACCAAAATTTAATATGCACATTTTTGAGAGCTAGTATGCATACCTGTAAAGTTTTTATGAAATCCATCCATTAGTTACCAAGAAATTGAGTGGACAAGAAAATTCACTCAAGAGCCATAACTCTGTTAAAAATCACTGGACCGTGACCAAAATATTACATGCACATCTCCACTTGGTAATAAGCTCACATGTGAAGTTTGAATAAAATTGGACCAGTAGTTTATGAGAAATAGAGCGGACAAAATATCAACAAACCGATCAACACATGTTAATGTTGCAAAAAATGCCATTTTTCAACAAAGGGCCATTTCTCAGTCAAAAATCAATTAACCATATGCACATATTTGAGAGCTACTGAGCATAACTGTAAAGTTTTTTTGAAATCCGTCGATTAGTTATTGAGAAATTGAGCGGACAAGATAATTCTCTCAAGAGCCATAACTCTGTGAAAAATCATTGGACCGTGACCAAAATATTACATGCACATCTCCACTTGGTAATACGCTCACATGTGAAGTTTAAATAAAATTGGATCAGTAGTTTATGAGAAATAGAGCGGACAAAATATCAACAAACCGATCAACACATCTTAACTTTGCAAAAAATGCCATTTTTCAACAAAGAGCCATTACTCAGTCAAAAATCAATGAACCATAACCAAAATTTGATATGCACATATTTGAGAGCTATTGAGCATAACTGTAAAGTTTTTCTGAAATCCATCCATTAGTTACAGAGAAATTGAGCGGACAAGATAATTCACTCAAGGGCCATAACTCTGTAAAAAATCAATGGACCATGACCAAAATATTACATGCACATCTCCACTTGGTAATAAGCTCACATGTGAAGTTTGAATGAAATTGGACCTGTAGTTTATGAGAAATAGAGTGGACAAAATATCAACAAACCGATCAACACAAGTTAATGTTGCAAAAAATGCCATTTTTCAACAAAGGGCCATTACTCAGTCAACTAGAAAGACCTGAAGGTCTTGAATCGCTCCACAGGCCTGAATTTCTTTTTAATATTAAATCCAAGTTTTAACTAGATTTTTGAATAATTGTGGTTCTTACAGCAAAAGCAAAGTCAAAAGCAGCAATCATGTGGTCAATGCAAAAAGAAAGTAAATGATTGACTAATATTTTAGGGATGTTAGAGCGATAATAAAATTGAAAACTGTGATTTTGCCAAATTCAAGGACACATAATTCAGTATGAATATTTAAAATCAAATCAAAAATTAAACACATGCAAGATATTATGGTCACTATCATTCTGTTCAAATTTTGTCTAAACTGACACGATTTAAAAACGCAAAACACGTTTTCATTAACCATTCCTTTCCTATTGCCTCGATCGGCACCATATTTGGGGACATGTATGAGACAATGTATACGCTTCACGCCCCATCGATTTTGTCGTGTTTTCTGTAAACTATTCG
Source organism: Fragum sueziense (assembly GCA_963680895.1). NCBI lineage: Eukaryota > Metazoa > Mollusca > Bivalvia > Cardiida > Cardiidae > Fragum > Fragum sueziense. The sequence goes on along the minus strand of OY804593.1, from coordinate 7,746,951 downwards.
GATATCTGAACCGCCCATCAATAAATGCTCGTGTGTCTCGTGAATTCAGACCACGTGTTAAATCACTAAGATTTTTATGTGTACAAATTGCCACTTTGATTTACTTATTGAAAACATACGAGAACAACGAAAGAAAATTGTGTATAAAATGCTGAGGCTTACTTTGCGAAAAAGGAACCGAGTTTTTTGGCTTTGGGGTTGCCGTGTTTCGCAAATGAAGGTAGCTTTAATGTAGCCGAATCGACGGTTCAAAGGTTTATGAGACGTGTAAACGACACAGGAAGATTTACAGACCACCCACGTCCCGGTCAGCTGCGTGTAACAACTGTACGTCATCATAATTGTATACGTCAACGTCACTAACGCAACAGATCTGTGACGGCTCATTCTACAGCAAATTCTATGGTTGGTAATCGCGGGCGGCCTATACATTGAGACATGGTGATAAATCGCCTGTGAAAACACAGAGTTCGCTGTCGTCGATGTTCAAAGCCAGGCTCTTGACTCAACGTGCATTTTGGCACAATGTGACGTCCATTCAGGCATCATTCGTGGCTTTAAAGGTCATTTTCTGTCATGTTATGTTAACAATTGTAACATTTACAATTTTACATGGCTATACATGGGTTTTGTAAGATGCAGGAGATACCATTTCTAAAAGTACTATTTTGCGTTTTTAAATCGTGTCAGTTTATATCAGTCAATATTCGTGGCTTCAAGAGTGGAAAAAGTGTTGAAAACTGAAATTTTGTCAATTTCAAGGGCACATAACTCAGATTGTAACAGTGTGATCATGTTGAAAATTACACATAAGCAAGATCTTGTTGTCAACAAGATACGTTCCAAGTATCATCTTGATTGGTTAACATTTGTGGTTGTTAGAGAGAAAACAGTCGAAAATGACAATTTTGTCAAATTCAAGGGCACATAACTCATGATGTAAGATTCCGATCAAGCTGAAAATTACACCCAGGCAGCATATAATGCTTAAATATATTCTGTCCAAGTTTTGTCTTGATTGGTCAGTATTTGTAGATTTAAGAGTAAAAATAAAGTCAAAACTAGCAAAATAGAGCCGAAAATGGCAATTTTTGGCAATTTCAAGGGCACATAACTTATGCTATAAAATTCAGATCAAGCTGAAAATTTTACCAAGGAAAGATCTTGTAGTCATCATCATTCTGTCAAAGTTTTGTCTTGTTTAGTAAATATTTGTAGTTGCTAGAGTGAAAACAAAGTCAAAATACAGCCGAAAATGGCAATTCTGTCAATTTCAAGGGCACATAACTCATGATGTAAAATTCAGATCAAGCTGAAAATTTTACCAAGGCAAGATCTTGTAGTCAGCATCATTCTGTCAAAGTTTTGTCTTGATTGTTCAGTATTTGTAGATTTTAGAAGAAAACTAAAGTCAAAACCTGCTATTTTTGACATTCAAGGGCAGATAACTCAGGTTATTCTGGTTCAATCCATATTCTTTGAAGGAATCTGAGAGAGGGTCACCCAAGGATCATTCCTGTGAAGTTTGGTTGAAATCCATCCAGTAGTTTTTGAGAAGAAGATTTTTAAAGAAAAAGTTTACGGACGCATGCACGGACGGACGGACGGACGGACGGACGCACGACGGACACACCGCCATGACAATAGCCCGCTGGCCTGAAAGGCCAGTGGAGCTAAAAATCAATGAAACATGACCAAAATTAGATATGCACATATTTGAGAGCTACTGAGCATAACTGTAAAGTTTTGTTTTGAAATCCATCCATTAGTCACCGAGAAATTGAGCGGACAAGAAAATTCACTAAAGGGCCATAACTCTGTGAACAAGATGTGTTTGTGAAACACAAATGCCCCGAAATGGCCATTTTTCTAAAATGTTAAGTTTTCTTGGAGTAAAGGGTTATTAAGGGTTAAGGGATGACCTTGAAGAAGGTCAAATTGCATGGAACAGATAGATATCATTGAAAGGAAGTTGCATACCAAATTTGAGCTTTGTATGTCAAATACTTTTGGAGAAAAGGCAAAGGTTAAGTTTTCGGAGTAGAAGGTTAAGTTTTCGTAGAGTAAAGGGTTGATAAGGGTTAAGGGATGACCTTGAGGAAGGTCAAATTGCATGGAACAGATAGATATCATTGAAAGGAAGTTGCATACCAATTTTGAGCTTTGTATGTCAAATACTTTTGGAGAAAAGGCAAAGGTTAAGTTTTCGGACAGACGGACGGACAGACAGACAGACGGACAGACAGACAGACGGACAGACAGACAGACAGACGGACACGAGTAAAACAATATGCCCCCGATCTCTCGATACGGGGGCATAAAAATCAATGGACCGTGACCAAAATGTGATATGCACATCTCCACTTGGTAATCAATTCACATGTTGAGTTTGAATAAAATTGGTTGCATACTTTATGAGAAATTGAGCGGACAAAAAACCAACAGACGGACCAACAGACGGACCAACAGACAAGCTGACTCCTATATACCCCCCAAATTGAATTTGGGGGGTATAATAAGATATTTTTGACACTCAAGGACAGATAACTCAGGCCCATCTAATTTCATCAAAATCTTTTCAAGGAGTCTGAGTGAAGGTCACTCAAGGATCATTCCTGTGAAGTTTGGTTGAAATCCATACAGTAGTTTTAGAGAAGAAGATTTTTAAAGAAAAAGTTTACGAACATACGCACACAAGACAGACACATTGCTATAACAATAGCCCACTTGCATTTGGATATAAAAGTAATATTGCTGATTTGTTTACCTCTTCTTTGCAGGGCTGACCCAGGTAATGGAGGGGGTTCAGGTATAGACCCTGGAGGAGGGGGTGGGGGAGGAGCTAGGGGCACTGACTCCGCCTCCGATCCCTCACCCTCCGGGTTCTCCTGACTCTGTTCGGACGTCACAGATCCCTCCTCACATATGTCTGATCCAGATCTCACATGGTTGTTCAGCACTGTGTCCGTCGGCAGTCCGTCAGGTGTCATGGACGGGGTGTGATATTGAGAGACTGACGGAGTGTCCGCCATTGGTGTGTGGTAACCGTTTGCATAACCATGGACGTCATCTGGTAGGCCGGCCTCCAGGCGAGCTGCATTTGCTTCTGAAAAACAGAATTTGAGCATGAGGATAAAGTTAATATTTAGGGAGAAAGGTTTTGAACATGTTTTCATTCCAATTTCTCAAAGCTTTGTCCTCTATGTAGGATTATTGGTCAAAGGGCTCTGCAAATTATCAAAACTTTTTATTTTGATAGATTTTGTTAGCCTGAGCCTAATAATCTGTAACTTTCTTTTAAAAGAGTTACATACTTATCAGCCTACTAAAAATATGGCAGAAACAGGATGTGTTCCTGAAACATTCTCACTTTGTTGAATTACATTGATAACTAAGTGCAGTTCAGCAGCAATTTGGAAATAATTTAGAGTCAGTTAAGTTTTAAACTTCAAACAACCAACCTGAGAGCGCTTTTTGTGAGAGTTGTTCGAGCCCGGCTAGATTCTTGTATTTCTCCACCTCTTGTTGTAGGAGACTGATCCTCTCTACGGCCTGCTGGAGGCGGGTTTCATACTCGTGTCGTGCACGATCTAGCACTCCCTGATGCTCAAACTGTAACATGGAAACAATTTGAGTTTTATTGGGGTTTTACTCCGTTTTCAACTACCAGGGTCATATCACGGCGGCTGGAGCACCTAACCATGGGTTTCTGGTATTTCTCGCACCAGTACAACCACAATATCCAAACCGAGCCTCCAGCTGCTCTCTCACATAGATGATTCACATCCATTGGTGAGAGACAAATGACTTTTGTCAAATGTCAGAATGGATACTGGCCGAGCCGGGGTTCTAACTCAAGACCCCTGGTTTGACAGACTCCGACGTAACCGACTGAGCTATCCGGGCTCGGCAACATGGAAACAAATGAGTGAAGCCTTTTCCAAATGACAAAAGTTAAGAAATATCACATTTAAAACCAGATGACTACCACATCTGTTTGGATTGGTTCATTGAGGTGGGTTTAACCCATTACCAAATGGCAAAATTTTAGACTTATCCAAATTCAAAGATGTTGCAGACAACAATTTGAAGCAAATGAAATTTAGTTGTTTTGGTCTTTTTAGGTAGAAAACATTGTTGCAACAAGTAATTTCTTCATTTTCCACAATGTTCTTCCAAGCCATTGTGTGGTTATGAGTTAACAAAGCATTTCAAAATTTCAAGTCATATCGCAGCGCTGGTGACTTAACTTTTTATTCCTGGCATTTCTCAAGCAGGTACAGTCACTCATTCAATCCATGCCACCAGCCATTCATCTCAATTCTATAACAATCCATCAATTGGGGAAGAACAAACAACTTTTGTCATGTCAGAAAGGGTGTTGGCTAAGCTTGGACTTGAATTCATGATCTCTGTATTAGTAGTATCATATTTTACCAAATGAGAGTTGTCCGCCAACAAGGTAGCTCGGCTGTACGAAAGCTTGTTGCCAAAGTAGTTAAATGGCAAAGGTCAAGGTCACTAGGTCAAAGGTCATGGTCTCAAGGTCATGGCAAGAGGTATCCATTTGTGAAATATCAATGCTCTATCTGTAATAGTGCATGAGATATAGGCCAGGTTTAAGTTTTACAAAAATAGGTCAAACTCCAAGGTCAAGGTCAAATGCCATGGTTCCAAATGAAAGGTCTTGGCAGGAGGTATACATGTGTGAAATATCAAGACTCTATCATGAGTAGTGCATGAGATATTGACCAGATTAAAGTTTTTTAAAAGAAGGTCAAACTCCAAGGTCAAGGTTACTAGGTCAAAGGTCATGGTCCCAAATGAAAGGTCTTGGCATGAGGTATTTATGTGTGAAATATCAAGGATGTATCTCAAATAGTGCCCGAGATATATACCAGGTTAAAGTTGTTTTGTTTTTTCAAAGGAAGACGCGACTTGACTCAACGGACGGGACGGGACACCGACACTAGGGCTGTGACAATAGCTCCCCCGACTCAAAATTATCCGGGAAAGGCTTATAGAAAAGTTTCTAGTCTATCCTAGACTGGCACATACCTGTATTTTGTCCACTTCTTGTTTATATTCATGTCGAAGTGTTACCATGGCAGCCTGGTGATCTGTAAATACACAAAATACAGAAATCATCAATATTCACCCACACTTAATGATGCATCATTGTAAATGTGTGATCCTGTATTTAACTATTTATTGTTGTCATTTGTTGAACAACAGCTTAATTAAGAGCTTTCTAGAATTGCTAGATCAATTTCAAACCTTCGATGTGATTATTCATTTAAAATGTCTCCATGAGACAATTAAAACATTTTGAAGGAGTACCAACAATAGCAATCAAGCCATTCCCAGACAACATAATAATTGATATCAAATAGGAAAAGGGGGTATCATAACTTTTAATTAATTGCGACAAAAGGAGAAAATCTTTATCATCAGCATGTCTTCTTTGCTTTAATGTTTTCCAAAGCTTTTTCTATATTAAGGTAAAACAAGAGCTGTCCGAAGACAGCGCGCTCGACTTTCTAAGTTGCTTAGTATAAAGGGGCATAACTCCAAATAGAGTGGTCCCAGGGTCATGGGCCCTGATAGTAAGGTAGAGGGTGTGATGGTGAATAAGTATTCCAAGTTTGGGTTGAATCCCTTTGATAGTATGGAAGTTATTGATGTTTGAAAAGACTTTAACCTTTGTTGCAACGCCAACGCCGACGCCAACGCCAACGCCCGGGTGACAGTATAAGCTCTCATTTTCTTCGAAAAGTCGAGCTAAAAATGTCACTGAAAATTTCCATTCTGAAATGCAATTATTTTCTTTTATTTTGCATTGTCTAAATTATAAGTTAAAATGATTCAAGGATTAATCCCAAGCTTGTGGGTTTTTTTTGTTGTTTTTTGTTGTTTTTCCTAGTTTATTTTTTGTTTTTGTTGCTACTTTGCTTTTGATCAATAAGGTTCACTCTATAGCATATCATTACCATCTCTAGTTGCATGCTGGTGTTAATCCCATACTAGACGACAAAATTTCAGGCTGGTCCAAACTCATAGAAGTTGCAGACGTCAATTTCAAGTGGTCGACATTAGATTTTTTGTCTTTCTTGGTAAAAAACATTATGGAAAATGAATAACTTGTCACAAGCAATATCTTCATTTCCAACAATGTTTTCTACCCATAAAGATATAAGGAGGTAAAATTTCATTCTTTTTTAAAATGTTTGGTAATGGTTTAAAAGACCTGTTATTGGTAACCGTATATCAAGTTTTAGTACATTATGATTATAATCACAGTTAAAATTCCTGCATATGATTTTACATGAGTATCATGCATACAGAAACTTCTGTATTTATTCTAATAAGCACCTGAAAACACTATTTTGCTGAAATTGTGTTTGGATTTAGGGGTTTAGGGGAATGGGTGTTAATCAGAATATAGGCGCTTATTAGAATAATTACAGTATATATGTTCTATTGATACCAAATATTAGTTCAGAGAACTGAACCGTACTGAAAATGTCAGACGGACAGACATGTAGAAAGATTGGACAGTTTATAGTTTCAGCAGCTATATACATGAAAATATACGGATAATATTATACCTTTTTACACCCTAGAAATAATGGAATAATAGTAACAGTCTCCCATAACCCATTATCATTGCAATGAAGCCTTTTGACGCCATACAAGAAGCAGGCTTTGGAAAATATTGTAGAAAATGAAAACACTGTTTGTGGCAAGCAATTTCTTCATTTCCCACATTTTCTACTCAGAAAGACCAAAAAATGTATGATTACATTCACTTGAAATTGTCGTCTGGAACATCTTTCAAATTGGGAATAATCTAAAATTTAGCCTAGCCTTCTGGGCCCGTATTCACCAACGTTTCTAAATTGATTTTCTAAAGTAAAATTAATACCAACCAATCAGAGAGACAAACGCAGACAAATTTATCGGTCACTCTGATTGGTTGTATTGTATTTTTACTTTAGAAAATCAATTTAGAAACGTTGGAGAATACGGACCCTGGTCATGGGTTTAGAGATCCATTTAGCACTAAACAGTTAAGAGATATGATGAGAAGAACATAAGATCTATATGAGAACCTATATTATCCTATAAACATTTTCAGCTTAAACTTTCCTGTGTAATTATTAATATAAATAAGGATGATAATGGATCTATGAGACAAGCATTTTAAATAAGATTATACATGTATAAAGCTTCATATACCAGAACAACATAAGGCAATGTTTCTTGGAGGGCAAATATTCTTGTAGGAAGACTTTTAAATGACTTTTAAGTCACAGACAATTATTGCATATAAATTCATAAGTACATGTAACAAGTTTGTTATATCTGATTAAAATCCAGTGTTAACTAAAATTAATCTCAGATAATCTTCTATGACACTGGGAAAACCAGAATACCAGCTATATTTACTCTAACCAATTTAATTGACCAAACGCCAATCGACAGATCGCTCCGCCCAACATAGAATTTAAGGCAAACGATGTGCGTGTGCTCGGTAATAGGGAACGATTTTATCCAGTTAATCGTGACTTAAATTCGGACAAACAAAGTAGTATTTCGTAGTTGTTGTTATAAAATCTCGTAACTACGGCTTTATTTAAGCCGTAGTTACGAGATTTTATAAAAACACCGACGCGGTTTATCAAAACATAACTGTGAACCTAGTCTATCGTTAGCACAAACTTCTTTGCCATTGGTATGTCGATTGTTTTGATTGTCAGTCGATAAATCGATACAAAACCACGTGCAATGATGAACAATTGGGGCATACCATTTTTGTGATCGTCCATTGGCTAATCAATGTTTTTGATTGACAGTCAGCGTTTGGTCAATTGCTTGACAAATATGATTTTCCATGACAAGCACATACAAAGTTGCAAACACACAGTTCTGCACTAAAGTGATGTCCTTGTCGTCTAAGTGTCGTTTTTATTCGTAGAACAGAATCTTCAGAGCATTTATTTGGTTGGTCAGAATGAAAGGTGCCTGTTAGATGTTACAGTAAGGTTACACCAGATCTGTTTTAGCAAATTGCAATACCGGTAGCTATAAATAAGCAGCTGTAATTTTCCATGCATGGTTTCTGAAACATTTTCTTTATCCACAAAAGTATACAAAGGAACATCAATCACCTTTACAGCAAAGAAATGAAGTCTGTCTTCCAAGAAACTCTGCCTACATCAGGACAAAACATAACAAAAGCGCACGAGACACAAAATTACCTTTTCTTTCTAATACAAGTTGAAATAGTCTTAACTCTAGAAAAGTCAGATATTAACCATCAGGAAAAAACAATCTTAACCCTTTCCCAAACAAGACTGGGTTTTGACTTCCCTATCAGAATAGGCTTGAAGAAACATTGAGGAAAAAGAAGAAAATGCTGATAATCAGCATTTTCTCCTTTTGCCTCAATTTTTTCTGGACTACATTGTACACAAATCATATCTGAATTAACATCAATTAAATTGTCTACAGCAGCTTTTGAATTGGATCACCCTAAATTTGGCCATTTGGGAAAGGTTTAAACCATGTCCTGCTGACTCTAAGTTTTGTTTCAAACAAACTACCAATTTGAGAGACATTTCAGTAAGATTAGCTAGCCCAGGTTTTCGCTACAATGATTGAGTAGAAAGCAGGCAGTGTAGACTAAGATCAGACTGCACGTCTGTGCAGGCTGATTTTAGTCTATATTGCCTGCCAAAGCTGTGGTCAAAACAGTGAATTGATGTGAACAGCATGAGAAGAGTTAAATATTGTCAAAATGTAGTTGGGACACTATAATTACTTGACTGAAAAGATATCACTTTAGTTTAAGGTAACCCACTCCTAATGAGATTCATGCACATGACTTCCGAATTTTTCATGTGACATGGTAAGCATTCATAACATATCCAATCTGTATACAGACAAGACATGAATTAGACAAGAGGACCATGATGGTCCTATATCGCTCACCTGAACCTAAATGATATGAGCAACACTTTTGTTCAATTCAATTAATATTTATTACTTTAAGACTGAAAAAGAACTTATGGTCAATAAGGTTGTGAAAATCTAACTCATCCGAGATCTAAATTATGGTGCCAAACATTGTACAGGGCTCCAGATAAGAGGGGGTGGTGACTTTTCAAACTGCAATAATGCTGTCAGTGATCATCAAACCCTATGTTGTAGGTACTCATTTGTATCGTCTCGTCGAGACAATTCAAATGAGTACCCACAACATAGGATTTGAATTCGAAAAAACAATGTTAGTATGTCTTCACCTCCACTTATCTTTAGCCCTGATTGTATCCAAGTTTTGTCTTGATTGATAAATAATTGTAGATTCTAGAGTATAGACAAGGTCGAAAACAGCCGAAAACAACAATTTTGTCAAATTCAAGGGCACAAAACGCTCGACTTTCTGATCAGATCAGACTGAAAATCAAACTCATATGAGATCTTATGGTTCCCAACATTGTGTCTAAGTTTTGTATAGATTGATCAATAATTGTAGATTCTAGAATGTAAACAAGGTCGAAACCTGCCGAAAATGGCAATTTTGTCAAATTCAAGGGCACATAACTCTCAACATTCTCATCAGATCAGACTGAAAACCAAAGTCATCAAAGATCTTATAGTCCCCAACATTGTGTTCAAGTTTTGTCTTGATTGATAAATAATTGTAGATTCTAGAGTATAAACAAGGTCAAAAACAGCCAGAAACAGCAATTTTATCAAATTCAAGGGCACATTACTCTTGACTTTCTAATCAGATCAAACTGAAAATGGAAGTTACCTGAGATCTTATAGTCTCCAACATTGTGTCCAAGATTTGTCTTGATTGGTCAATAATTGTAGATTCTAGTGTGTAAACAAAGTCGAAAACAGTAAAAAAAACAGCAATTTTGTCAAATTCAAGGGCACATAACTCTTGACTTTCTGATTAGATCAGACTGAAAATCAAACTAATCCCAGATCTTATGGTCCAAAACATTTTGTCCAAGTTTTGTCTTGATTGAATAATAATTGTAGATTCTAGAGTGTAAAAAAGGTTGAAAACGGACGAAAATGGCAATTTTGTCAAATTCAAGGGCACGTAACTCTTGACTTTCAGATCAGATCAGACTGAAAATCAAACTCATCTGAGATCTTATAGTCCCCAACATTGTGTCCAAGTTTTGTCAATTGACCCTTTCCCACACATTGGCGCTTTTGGATGCCCCACAAAATAAAGGCTTTGGAAAACATTGTGACAAGCAATTTCTTCATTACCCACTATGTGTTCTACCAAGAAAGACCAAAAAATGTTAAATTTTGTTCAATGGAACTTGTCGTCTGCAACACCTATGATTTTGGACTAGGCTAAAATTTTGTTGTTTGGTAATGTATTCTAAGAGTGCAAATCTATTTATATCCTCTATCAAACTAGATAACTCTACTTATACTGAATACAAGTAGTGTCACAGTTCCTTCCCTTAGATTAACTCTTTTTTGAATACAGCAAAAAAGTGGCAATTTTGCCCAATTCAAGGGCACATAACTCTCATCTTTCTGGTCAGATCAGACTGAAAATTGACCTCATCCAAGATCTTATGGTCTCCAACATTATGTCCAAGTTTTGTCTTGATTGATCAATAATTGTAGATGCTAGAGAGTAAACAAACTTAAAAACTGCATTTTTTGACATTCAAGGGCAGATAACTCCGCACTTTCTGGTCCGATCAGGCCCATAATCAAACTTGTCCAAGAACTTATGATTGTACTTGTTTTGGCCAAGTTTGATCAAGATTGAGTAATTTTTGTGGATGCTAGAGTGTAAACACCCCAAATGTTGACGGACGGACGGACGGACGGACGGACGCCGGACAAAAAGTGACCACAATAACTCACCTCGAGCACTTCGTGCTCAGGTGAGCTAAAAATAGAATTAGCGCTTCACAGTGCAAAATATTTACAATGTTGACAGAAAATTTCAGACATCACGTAAATTTGAATAGGGGTGAACTATAATCTTATAATGGCATAATATTAGCTATGTCATTCTGAAGTTCAGGCACATTCAGCAATCTAATTGTTCTAGAAGAAACCATTATTTTAGAAAACAAAGATTCTCTCTTTCAACTTAATATATATAACTATCAAGAAATCAAATTAAAAAGCTTGAAAACACAGTATATGTACTTAGGCTAATTTTCTATAAAGCAGTCACATCTACTTGAGCATTCATCATAGAAGAAAACCACAGGCTGTAATCATGTCACTTTGTCATGATATATTTTCCTTTACTTTTTGTCAGCAAATATGCATTTTTCATAATTTTTCATTTAAAAACTTAATTTATATTGAAGAAAAAACAAAAGTATTCACCATACTCTCTGATTTATTTCGATAACAAGGTTCCCCTAAATTTCTTGCCAAATCTGAGAACATTCGTGAAAAGTGATATTGAAAGTGAATTTTCTCAGCTATTATGGACAAAAATGAAGGAAAATTAATCATAACTAAGTCAAGTGATTACGGCCTGTGAATACATTGTACTAATAAGTTAATGATATATAGTATCTGAAATGAGTGAAAACTGAGGAAATACAAACAAAAGTAAAGAATACAAAACAAACAGCAAACAAATCATGAAATATTAACAAAATGTAGCCATGAAATCAGAGCATATGAATGCAAATAGAGAGCTTGAAAACAAAAGGATGATTTAATAAATAATGCACAAAATTGTGACCTACATCATCTTTCAATAAAAGATCATTACTGTATTTTATAATTGACCCTCTCCAAACAAGTTTTTTATGATTAGTCACAATTCAGAGAACAAATTGCATACAGTATAAATGTTATAGCTTTTTTATGACAGAAAATAAGTATGTTGTCACACAGAATTTTTTGGGAGAAAAGGAGAAATTGCTGCTTGTCAGCTCCTTCTTCTTTCCTCTCAATACCATTCAAAGAAAGCTTTTATTGGGACCTCAAAAGCATTGCACAACTAAATCTTTAGCTATTGGTAAAGGGCAGGGTTCAATTTTGAATTAAAGATCACAAAACAGACATTTTGACTCAAACTATTTCTCCTATCTTTACAGATCTTATTGATGATTATTATAGTCCCTAAAAGCCAAAGTGCAGTGCATTAACCCATTAGCAGACGGCAACATTTTAGACTAGTCCAAAATCAAAGATGATGCAGACGACTATTTCAAGTGAATGAAATTTTGAATTTTATAGTCTTTTTACATAGAAAACATTGTGGTAAATGAAGAAATTGCTTGTCACAAGCAATTTCTTCATTTTCCACGATGTTTTCCAAAGCCATTATCTTATGGGGAGTTAAAAAGAGTCATTGTGTGGTAATGGGTTAATTGCAACAAAATGCATTAAACAGCAACAAAATGCATTAAACAGCAACGAAATGCATCAAACTGCAAATAAAGAGAAAACTCATCTCATTGACCCACTTACTGTTTAACTAGCTGTCAAAAAAAGGAGATTATAAAATGAAATAAAATAAAGATATAGACAAAATTTAATAAAAATCAAAATCAGTGTAAAATGAAATAGTACATCAAAGTAATTAAGCTGGCCATAGTCGACTTGTCACAAACCGAACTAGAGCTATGTGATTTTGGCATTGCGGGTAGTTACGTTGTCAAACTACTTTCAAAATGCCAACACTTTTAAAAATGTGACCTGTCACGCTAAAAGGGACCTTATAAGAAGTGTGAAAAATATCGACCCTAGTCAGTCTGCGCAGTCCACGCAGCCAGACTAGGGCCGACACTTTTCACCGTTATGTAATTTTCTAAATCCGGAATGTTTTCCCTATCTTACTATATGTCCATTTTTCACATACGGGATCTGGTTGACCTGTGCTGGGTCCGACAAGTTTGTCAAAATTTGTATTTTTGGAGTTCGGATAAGGTCCCTTTTAGCGTGACGGGTCACAAATGTATAGCAATATTATCCAATCTGTATAAAGTGATGTGTCAAAGTAGGTGCAGGTCTATGCTTCGTAGTACTTTACAGGCACAAACAACAGAAACGCTCAGCTTCGAGAACACAAGAGAAAACTTGGTATATACCCTCTTTTACATGGTGTATAATCATGTGACTCAGATTTTCCAAAAATCTTCAATATCTTTTTTAATACTTGACCAATTTGAATTCGGTTTGAAGCAGAGAAGGTGGAAAAATGCCGGGAATAAGCTGGACAGGTTGGATTTTTGAAAAATCAACTGATAAAAAAGTTATTGAAGATAAACCAAAATTTTGGTTTATCTTCAAAAACTCTTTAATCAGTTGTTTTTTTTTTAAAAAATCAACCACGTCCATCTAATCAGTGATTATTTTACAAAATTGCAACAGTGAGTCCTGGGACTCGCTACCCCAAAATTTTATGAGTCCTCTTGGAAATTTATAAGTCCCACTATTTTGACAACTTACGATAACTACCGAAAACAACAGCAAAATGTTAAAGTGTTTTTATTAATATATAATTTTGAGAACTAGGCAAACATGTTAAAAAACAGACTAGAATTCCACTAACATGAGTTTTAACTTGTAACACATGATTGTGACACATGTATGAGTATGACTAGAAATTTGACATTATGACTAGAATACATTCAGTCTCAGATGAAGTTTGACTTGTTGCAGGCTATTTCTTCATTTTCCACAGTGTTTTCCAAAGCTATTTTCTTGAAGCTATTTTCTTGACGGGAGTCTAAAAGAGTAAATGTGTGGTAATGGGTTAATAAATCTTTCCAAAGTAACAAAATTTCAGAGAGGTATTTCTGCTGCACCAAACAAAATGAATTTGAATAGGAAATATTGAGGGACAAGAAGAAATTGAATCATGATCGGAAAGTTCAATATGACGCTGCAAGGTCGTCGTCATGAAGTTGGTGCATTTTTAACCATCCCATTCTGTTTATTGGCGTCTGCGCAAATTTTACAAAACATAAAGTTGTTATATTTATCACATGCGAGCCAACTGTAAAGCGCCAAGCAGTTTTGTTGAAAGGTACAAACCTTTTTTGGGGTGGTGATTGACTCTTTTTCTGAACTGTCTTTCGAAGTGTTCTCATTCATCGGAGTACCATTTTTCGCGGCCGTTTCTCTGGTCTGACCCTTATCAAACAGACCGCTGATCGTCATTTGTTTGGCATCAGAGAGAGGTTTAAGTTTTTTCGGGGGCATCGCTACTTTCGTTTTTAGCCCGCGAGATTTTTCCAAAGCCTTTACACGCGCTAATTGCCTGTAAATGCCTTGAAAGACCAATGAAAAATCAATTTGAATTTTTGGACCTGGATCCCAGCGCTGCATATTTATCATTATGCATCGTAGTTGAGGAAGGAAACCAGCCGAACCGGTGTTTAAGTAAATTATTATCGGTGTGCATTTGTTTCATTATACGATGATGGAATAATTTTCGAAGTTTTGTTTGACGACAGGACTCGTCGACTATAAAATGTTTGCGTCCGCAGGTTTCACATCTTTCAATAATATGCGTCCTCAGCGAATTTTGTGCGAGATAATCGCAGGACGCACAGGTAAACAAGCAAATTCGTTGAATTGATATCCCCCGCCGAATATATTTTCATTGTCAATAAAGTAGCGCGGAAACGAATATAACTCTGTATGTATATGGCTTCAACAGAACGAATATCACTCTGTATGTATATGGCTTCAACAGAACGAATATCACTCTGTATGTATATGGCTAAAACAGTCAGGGGCAGTAACTCTAAATTCGACGGTCGAACCGGGTAACCCCGACGATATGCGCATGTCCTCATTGTAGTAAAGCTGTGTGCCAAGTTTCATTGAAATCCGGTGTATAATTTTCAAGAAATAGCGCGGAATCGAATATCACTGTATGTATATGGCTTAAACAGTCAGGGGCAGTAACTCTAAATTCGGCGGTCGAACCGGGTAACCCCGACGATATGCGTATCCCCTCATTGTAGTAAAGCTGTGTGCCAAGTTTCATTGAAATCCAATCTATACTTTTCAAGAAATAGCGCGGAAACGAATATCACTCTGTATGTATATGGCTAAAACAGTCAGGGGCAGTAACTCTAAATTCGGCGGTCGAACCGGGTAATCCCGATGATATGCGCATGTCCACTTTGTAGTGAAGCTGTGAGCCAAGTTTCATTGAAATCCGATCTATAGTTTTCAAGAAATAGCGCGGAAACGAATATCACTCTGTATGTATATGGCTTAAACAGTCAGGGGCAGTAACTCTAAATTTGGCGGTCAAACCGGGTAACCCCGACGATATGCGCATGTCCACTTTGTAGTGTAGTGAAGCTGTGTGCCAAGTTTCATCGAAATCCGGACTACAGTTTTCAAGAAATAGCGCGGAAACGAATATCACTCTGTATGTATATGGCTTAAACAATCAGGGGCAGTAACTCTGAATTTGACGGTCGAATCCGGTAACCCCGACGATATGCGAATGTCCTCATTGTAGTGAAGCTGTGAGCCAAGTTTCATTGAAATCCAGTCTATAGTTTTCAAGAAATAGCGCGGAAACGAATATCACTCTTTATGTATATGGCTTAAACAGTCAGGGGCAGTAACTCTAAATTCGGCGGTTGAACCGGGTAACCCCGACGATATGCGCATGTCCACTTTGTAGTGAAGCTGTGTGCCAAGTTTCATCGAAATCCAGTCTACAGTTTTCAAGAAATAGCGCGGAAACGAATATCACTCTGTATGTATATGGCTTAAACAGTCAGGGGCAGTAACTCTAAATTCGACTGTCGAACCGGGTAACCCCGACGATATGCGCATGTCCGCATTGTAGTAAAGCTGTGTGCCAAGTTTCATTGAAATCCGGTTTATAGTTTTCAAGAAATAGCGCGGAAACGAATATCACTCTGTATGTATATGGCTAAAACAGTCAGGGGCAATAACTCTAAATTCGGCGGTTGAACCGAGTAACCCCGACGATATGCGCATGTCCACTTTGTAGTGAAGCTGTGTGCCAAGTTTCATCGAAATCCGGTCTATAGTTTCCAAGAAATAGCGCGGAAACGAATATCACTGTATGTATATGGCTAAAACAGTCAAGGGCAGTAACTCTAAATTCGGCGGTTGAACCGGGTAACCCAGACGATATGCTCATGTCCACTTTGTAGTGAAGCTGTGTGCCAAGTTTCATCGAAATCCAGTCTACAGTTTTCAAGAAATAGCGCGGAAACGAATATCACTCTGTATGTATATGGCTAAAACAGTCAGGGGCAGTAACTCTAAATTCGGCGGTCGAACCGAGTAACCCCGACGATATGCGCATGTCCACTTTGTAGTGAAGCTGTGTGCCAAGTTTCATCGAAATCCGGTCTATAGTTTCCAAGAAATAGCGCGGAAACGAATATCACTGTATGTATATGGCTAAAACACTCAAGGGCAGTAACTCTAAATTCGGCGGTCGAACCGGGTAACCCCGACGATATGCGCATGTCCACTTTGTAGTGAAGCTGTGTGCCAAGTTTCATCGAAATCCAGTCTACAGTTTTCAAGAAATAGCGCGGAAACGAATATCACTCTGTATGTATATGGCTTAAACAATCAGGGGCAGTAACTCTGAATTCAATGGTCGAACCAGGTAACCCCGACGATATGCGCATGTCCTCTTTGTAGTGAAGCTGTGTGCCAAGTTTCATCGAAATCCGGTCTATAGTTTCCAAGAAATAGCGCGGAAACGAATGTCGGACGGACGGACGGACGGACGGACGGACGGACGGACGGACGGACGGACGGAAGGACGGACGGACATGGCAAAAACAATATCCCCCCCGAAAAATTTTTTCGGCGGGGGATAATGAATCACTGTCTAATGTGTGACATCTGTCCACATTCTCTGCTTCAAACCGAATTCAAATCGGTCGCACATTAACAAAATTAATTTTCTTGAAGATTTTCTGAAAATATTGTATCACATGATTACCCACTGTGTTTTATGATTCTCTTTCTTTCTGGCACAAGATGATATAGTGCATCACAGAGATTTACATGCCAGGCCTGTGTCGATCTATATTAATTGATCTGATGCGCCAATTATCCAGTAACTGAGCCCCTTTCATGTTAGGAATCATTATGCTTTCCATGAAAATAATGACCATTTATTATTGATATAACTTCAAAGAAACTTCAAACAACTTATCTAGTCCTTGGGCCAGGACCAGGATTATAGGGTAAGTATTACCAGTAAAAAGGACAAAACGACACCTATATATATTGGTAGATACACATCTGACGGGTCTATTTCAGTGTTGATATCCAACATAAGGAGTAGCTAAATATGTTTTACCCTTACCTTTATATAGGTACCCTTTACGACGTGAATGCCACTCTGGTTTGGGGTAAGGGAAAGGGAAAAATTGATAAAAAATATTAAATGAATGTAATTGTCTATTTATTTGAATCCATACGTATGAGTATGTATTTTACTACTTATGTATTATGAATTTTCAATTTTGTTATAATTATGACGTCATTACTCCTCTTCGAAATATGATTTATGTGCAAACAAGTATAAGAATTGGCCGAAATATTCGAAAAGAAGTATTTTTTATAATATCATTTATTTTTTATGCAAGATTGTGGGCATATTAGATAATGTTTTAAGTCTTTATATAATTATCTTCTGTTATGATAGATTTTTAGCCTGCTTATCCGTAGAAAAAGGGGTTCCAGTCGATTTGGTGTCGCCGTTGGCTAAAGCTGTGGTTAGGGGTTTTTTTTGTAAAAGTGTCATATCTCTGTTTTTACCAACACCATTACTCTAAAACTTTACTCATGTCTCTGTGACCATAATACCAACATCTAGACATATATCTATTGCTCTTGCATTTAATTTTTAGCATTTTTTACCTTTTTGGGCCTAGAAATTCTTCACCAAACTTTTCAATCTGTCAAATATCTGTCACAAAAAAGTTTGTTTCTGTCACAACTATTGCTTTCAAACTTGACACATGCTTTTGCTTCTAATATCAGCCTCTGTTATGTTATCTAGTTAACGTGCGATCGTTTGGTAATTTTAGTCATTTTCACGCAAGATTCAATCATTTGTAAGCATTGGTAATTTTGCATCTTATTGTAAATCTGCTTAAATATAAGGGCTAACTAACCCTTTTGAAAGTAAAATAAAACCCTAAATCCAATTTCATTTTTATCAAATAGACAATGTCCCTAAAGTTTAGGAAAACACTGATACAGTAAACTGTTTACATTATTATAAATAATTGTTTAATATTTTAACACTTTCTTTGCACATTTACACTTATGATTGAATGAACAGACAGAACTGGTTCAAACGACCTGGTTTGATACTTTAAGAATTCAAAACAGAATCAAAACACAAAATATAGGATAAACTAAACCGGCAACTGCAATATATTCAAGTTTATTGACATCTTTTAAAATGAAGTTGGTAGGTCATATACATGTATAGCAGATTCTTTGGGGGGGATAGGTAGATCTATGACAAAAGGTATTAATTCTGCAATCCCAGTGTTTTTTATCATTATTATCATTATTATTTAGTTCTGTTTTGTACAAAGGTATTTTTTCAATGAAATGTCGGAATTAACCAATGATTTTAAGACAATATCAGGTTTCAGCTGATTGAGAGCGTTCTTTGGATGATATGTGCACTTCCGATGAGTATGGTCTTCTGCCATCCCTCGATAACTGGTGCACGAGGAATTTGTTTGAGTATTTTGTCAAGTCCCTTTTTAATGTGGTCAAGTGCACATACAATGGCTGGTACAGTTGTCCTCTCCATATCCCATATTCTGGCTACTTCTATCTCAAGGTCTTTCTATTTGGAGAGTTTCTCAAGTTCCTTGTTGGAGACATTTCTTTCAGATGGAACCGTCATGTCAATCATGATGTACGTCTTGTCCAATTTGTTCTTGATAATGATGTCTGGTCTACTGGCCTTGATCTCTCTACCAGTATTCACTGGCATGTCCCTCTACGACAGTTTGTGGTTGATGTTCATAACATTTTTCGTTCGCTGGGAGTCCAAAATGTTTGCAGAGTTTCCAATGAATGTATCCTGCTGCCTTGTCATGTCTTTGAACGCTAAAGTTGGACAGCCTGAGACAATGTGCTTTATGGTCCCATCATATTGGTTGCACATTCTGCACTTTGGATCTGTACTATCTTCGATGATATTGTTGTGATATGTTCTTGTAGCCAAGCTCTGATCTTGTGCTGCCATCACCATTCCATCTGTTTCTGCCTTGAGACCCGTACCTGGTTTATTAACCCTTTTAAGGGATATTACCCATGCATTGGTTTGGCTTTCCATGTTTGTGTCATCCTCTTTTGGGCATTTGCCTTTGCTTCCTGTTTTGTTCTTTTGGCAAACTCTGTGACGGGTTCTTCTCCCTTTTTTGTTGTTTGTGCAATGTTCAGTCCTTGAATGAATTTTCTTGCTTGCTCTGAGATTGAGTATAGTTTCTGGTTACGTTCATGTTCATGGACCAGAAGGGGCAGATTGTCTTGTGTTGTCTCCAAATACGTCTTCAGGTCATCTCGATCTACGAGAGGCCCCTGCCACTGATCTTTTTCGGTAGGTACAATCTTTCAACGTCAGTCTTTGGGTGGTGCATTCTTTCTGCAGATAGTAACTTTCTTGTCTTTGTGTCAAGTTTTTCTTAATTCTTGTATGTGCCAGTTTATGATATTGAAACTGTATGTGACAACTGCCAGGGTGTTTATGGCTTCAATCTTATTTGCAACATGTAGCTCACTCTTGATGGCAAGGATAACTCTTCTGTAATACTCTTTTTGGATCTTTGCCTTCATTGTTGCATGTTGAAATCCGTCACCTTCATTTACAACAAGGTAATTGTATGTAGCGTCTTGGTCTAGTTCGTTGATGATGGTGTCTCCTTCTAGCTGTATGTCAGATGTTGATGTCAGTTTTCCATTTTTGAAGGTAGCTTTTGGACACTTGTCCAGTCCAAGCTGCATACAATTGTCATCACTAAAGACATTTACTGACTCGAGCAGTTGTTTTTGTTGGTGATCATTCTTGGCAAAGGTCTTTAGGTCATCCATGTAGAAAAGATGGCTGATCTTCTTGTCTTGGATGTGATATTCATGACCAGTGTCATTCAGCATGGTACTGTGAGGGACACTAAACAAACAGAAGAGGAAGGGTGGTAGTAATGCGACCAATACTTTGCATGCATGGTTAAGTCTAAAATTTGATTTGGCCTTGGTTTGAAACCTACCAGATGAGGACTCCGACCAAGAACTTTCAGTTGGGACCATTACCTTTCACCTAGTGACCTTGACCTTAGAATTTGACCTACTTTTAAATAAAACTTAAACTTTAAAGGGCTTCATTTCCTATTTTAAAGTAATACACCCAAATCTTGCATATAGGAGCAAGATACAATTGGAACCCAAAATGCTGTTATAGGATACTGTGTATTGAATCCCCATCTTTTTTTGTCTCCTTTTATATGCAGTTCACCTATAATTTACCTACGAAGTAATAATTAATTAATTTGTATTATTTTACCTTTTGAATTATAAAATATGCATCATATTGAATTAGAAATGTCTTATTTTAGCAATTTAAACGATCGGGGGCATATTGTTTTATTCGTGTCTGTCTGTCTGTCCGTCCATCTGTCAGTCCGAAAACTTAACATTGGCCTTTTCTCCGTAAAAAAATTGATATAGATTCTACAAAGCTATTATTTTGTATGTAAATTTCTTTCAATGATATCTATCTGTTTAGTGCAATATGACCTTCATCAAGGTCACTTATTGACCCTTATCAACCCTTAACACGAAAACTTCACATAAAAACTGAACATTGCCATTCCTTGGGCATTTGCATTTCACAAACGCATCTTGTTATTAAATATTATATTAATATTCACAAGCATGCAAATAAGTTCCGTGTAAGAGATGTCTTAATGAAATAACATTTTAAAACTAAAATGTATGTTTTATTTCTGTAATGGTTTTGAAATGATTTTTGCGATTAGTTGAGGATAATGCTGAAACTTCTATGAAAAGACTGTTGCCATGGAAACAATAAGGTTGTTAAAGTTTGCTTATCCGGCACTTTAAAATGGAACAACAACCCGATTCCATTAACATACACATTCTTCAGATACAAGAAATTAAGAGGGTTTTCATTTTTCGCTTATGACATGATAATACCATACTCCATATTTAAAGTGACATTTCACATTTATTTCATTTTTTAAAAAGTATGTCTTGATGCAAAGAATGATTATTCTAATGCGTAGAAATGCTATCAGTTTTCTGAAGTTGTTATTTATAAGCGAAAAATTCGCCTTTAAAGTTGAGACAGAAATGACAAATTCTATATAAATCTGAACTGTTGTCCACAACAATTTGTTTAATTTTGGCACAAAAATATATATTTCTCATTAACGGTTCAATATTTTGGCTTGAAATCAGAATTTTCATAAGAAAACATGCTCTTTCAGATAGAATAAAAGTAAAATCTATGTAAAAATAATCGTGAAATGTCACTTTAAAAGCATGTATTTTGCTCAGCGTATTAACTCCCTTTATGGATATATCTGATGTATTTTTTTTCCATATACATGCTGTGTGGAAAAAAATTTTCAACCTAAATGGTATTTTCATACATCTGGTTTATATATGTAGTGTATGCTTTATGTTAAAAGCAGTTAAGCCATATTGTTTTAAACATTTTGAAACTTTGCACTGAATTTCAACAAACCAAACCCTATCAAATTTCAAATGCACATTCTGAGGTATAGCTACTCTGCAGAGTGGATATCATTGCATTTTTGTTCTTCCTTTGGATAGGTCTTTCAAGAGATATAGGTGTCCCTTTGTCCATTTTAGTGGTAACTCCAACCATATCTGGCCCAAGGACTAATCTGACAGGCTACCAATTTACATAACTTTTTTTTAAAATTAATAGATAGGTATAATAGAATACCTTGAAACTCAATAATTAAGGGAAAATAAAATAATTGATGAAAGAGATATCCATCTATGTTAACCCATTACCAGACAGCAAAATTTTGAACTGGTCCAAATCCAAAGATGCTGCAGACAACAATTTCAAAAGAATGAAATTTTACATTTTTTGGTCTTTATGGGAAGAAGACATTGTTGGAAGAGAAGAAAATGCTTGTAGCAAGCAATTCCTTCATTTTTAACCATGTTTTCCAAAGCCTTTACCTTGTGGGGTATGGGGTGTCAACTCATTGTGTGCCAATGGGTAAAAGATCAATGAATCATATATCAATGATGAATAAAACACAATCACACACACATTTATCAAACACTCTCGAGGGATTCCATCATTTTATTCTTTCATTCAACAAGCGATGGAATTTGAATTATTTTCACATCAATGAACCAGTTAAGACCAATAATATCTGAAAGATGTTGCTGCATAACTGTATTATGTGCATGAATATACAATATATCAATGGATAAATTAAATGTATAAATGGAAATTAAAAAATGTATTAAGACAAGCACTTTTTAAAGATTTCTTCCTCAGTAATTAAACATGTCCAATAAAATCCATGATCTCATCAACCTTAGGGATATTTATCTTAAAAAAGGATTGATAGAAATTGAGCTAATAACCAGTATTTTCTCATTTCTGTCAATGCTTTCCATTCTTATTGACACCCATCACCATTTTAGTAACATTAATTTTGATAATGATGTTCATCACATTTCAATTTTGACCAAAATTAAACAAGATGTGTTGGTGAAACACAAATGCCCCCCACCCCCCTCCCCCCGAAATGGCCATTTTTGTAAAATGTTAAGTTTGCATAGAGTAAAGGGTTGATAAGGGTTAACAGATGACATTGAGGAAGTTCAAATTGCATGGAACAGATAGATATCATTGAAAGGAAGTTGCTGCATACCAAATTTGAGCTTCAATGTATGTAAAATAGTCAAATAGTTTTCGGACAGACAGACAGATGGACAGTCAGACAGACAGACACAAGTAAAACAATATATGCCCCCAAGCTCTCGATACGGGGGCCTAAAAATTTATCAGACAACTAACCTTCACCATCCTCTGACCCAGCCATCCCTGGGTCCATGGAGGGTTGGGGGGATGGTGACACATCTCCCTGTCTGTCTGTCCGTCTGTCTGTATGTCTGTCATGACACATAGCCACACTGTACAGGTACTCCAAGTGTTTTATAGAGTCCATCGACACTTCACGATATTCATACATTGTCATAATAAATAGTCTCGGAACATTGTTATGATCAACTTGCACTCAAAATGATCTTCAGCTTACAAGGGGTCTTATTCATCAACATCTCTAAATTGATTGTCTAAAGTACAAATATAAAACACACCATATGATTGGATGAGATGAATGTCTCTGCCAATTGGATGGATTGTTGCTTAGTCATAAAGCTAACCTAAATGAAATAAGACTGGTTGGTGAATACAAGGCCATATCGATCATCAATGAATTAACCATTTCCCAAGTGAGTTTGAGTTTATTGGGGTTTTACGCCGTTTTCAACTACCAGGGTCATATCGCGGCGGCTGGAGCACCTACCCATGGATTCCTGTTGTTTCTCAAACCAGTACTACCACAACACCCTTACCGAGCCTCCAGCTGCTCGCCCACTTAGGTTAACGATTTCAAACCCATTGGTGGGTGACAATTTTGTAAGAAAGGGTATTAGCCGCGGCCGGGTATCGAACCCGGGACCTCTCGAATGAGGGTCAGATGCGCTACCAACTGCGCTAAGGCCGCGGCCCATTTCCCAAGTGACAATATTTAGATGTATATTTGAACCATTATTGCAACTGACAAAATGAATATTAAATTGCATAGAAAATCTCCATTTTTAGGTTTAAAAACTTTGAAGGAAAAGGAAAAAAAGTTGATTATCAGTTTTTCTTCTTTTTCTGTAATGGTTTCTAAAGTTATCTTTAGAGCAAGATATTTCAGAAGCTCATTGGTTCTTTTTTTTTATTATCATTATTTTCAAGAAAATTCAAACAATCAAGTACAGCACAATTTCTTCTGATTTTGCGAGACAGCATGAAAAGAAGTTAATTACAGGAAATCGTCACCATGGTCAAATTCGGTATTTAGATTAGCAAAAATTTATAACATAAAATTGTGAAAAATTCAAAGTGAATTAATTGTCTAATTGGTTATGTTAAAAGTTAAATTTAAAACACACACATAATAAACTCCCTCTGTCTTTATTTAACACATAATGATAAGTAATAAAATTAAATTCCGTCTAAATTTTATGTCCTAAATAATACTTTATCAGCTCCTTGAAAAACTATTTGAAGTATTTTTATTACATGTCCTTTTCTCGCCAAATTAAGATTAATTCCGATCGTGGGCAATACAATTTATGACTGATACAGCTAAACACTCAATATTTGGGTTTCGACTTTCAACCCTTGTCTATTCGGATGATAAAGCCACATGTCTTTGCTACCTTTTATAATTGACCTAATAACAAACCCAGTTCGTGAATAGGGTTTTATTTAACATTTTACAAATCATTTACATCATTTTAAGAAATAATCACCATAAATAAAAACTTTAAACAGATAAACTTCTCATTTTAATATTCAATTTTTCTTTTCCAAAATGTAATCTTTTATAAATTGTTTATATTGCAGAAAAATATTATATTTGAGAAATGCATACATCCTAAACTGTGTTTTGGGGGGGAGAGAATACAAATGTATAGCTTCAAAATCAACTCTTTCCCAAACAAGACCTGGTTTTGACGTCCCTTCTAGAAAATACTTGGGAAAACATTGAAACAAAAGAAGAAACTGCTGATAACCAGCAGTTTCTCCTTTTGTCTCAATATTTTCTGTATTTTATTGTACACAACCCCCTTTCTTTTTAACATCAATTTTATCCTCTACTGAAGCTTTCGAATAGGGCTGCTCTAAACTTTTGTAGTTTGGGAAAGGGTTAAACTTGACCTTGATAGTTGACCTTGACCTTTTCACACTAAAAATAAATTTACCAAGACCTAATTCTATATATAACCTCCTAGGAGCCTGACAACTAAAGAAACCTAAAAGGTTATATAAAAGTTAGGTTTTCATGTAAACTCCATTTTCAAAGGTAGAACAACAGACTTCAAGTAAATTTCATTTAATTAGGTAGTTTGACAGACTTCATTTTAATTTCATTTTCTCCACAGACTTCATGTAAACTTTGTTTTCATGTGCAGATCAACAGAATTCATTTATATTTCATTTCCATGAGCAAACAACAGACTTCATGTAAACTTTATTTTCCATAGATAGATCAACGGAATTAATGTAAACTTCATTTTCCATAAATAGATCAACAGAATTAATGTAAACTTCATTTTCCATAAATAGATCAACAGAATTAATGTAAACTTTATTTTCCGTAGGTAAAGCGACAGAATTAATGTCAACTTCATTTTGCATTGGTAACACTACAGAATTAATGTAAACTTCATTTTCCATAGGTAAAGCAACAGAATTAATGTAAACTTTATTTTCCGTAGGTAAAGCGACAGAATTAATGTAAACTTCATGCATTGCTAACACAACAGAATTAATGTAAACTTCATTTTCCATAGGTAAAGCAACAGAATTAATGTAAACTTTATTTTCCATAGGTAAAGCGACAGAATTAATGTAAACTTCATTTTGCATTGCTAACACAACAGAATTAATGCAAACTTCATTTTCTATAGGTAAAGCAACAGAATTAATGTCAACTTCATTTTGCATTGGTAACGCAACATAATTAATGTAAACTTCATTTTCTATAGGTAAAGCAACAGAATTAATGTAAACTTCATGGCTAGATCATTCATACATCATATCAATACCATTTTCATAGGTAGAACAATAGACTTCATGTAAACTTCTACAGCCGTCAGAAGTACGGTACTATTGCTAAGAAATGGAATTTGTGTACATTAATGTCACTGAAATATTTTAGAGAAACAGAGTAAATGCTAGTTATAAGAATTTTCTTCTTTTTCCTCAATGTTTCCCATTTACCTTTCCTATCAGGACATCAAAGCCAGGTTTAGTTTGGGACAGGGTCAAATTAATCTAATGAAATATAAATATATATATAAATAATAAATTGTTCAGGTCATCTCATATTGAGCTGGTCAGCCATGACCAAACTATAGTCAAAATACGACTTACTAATAGCGTAAATATTTTATCTCATCACCCACTATAGGGGATTGTCTATCTAAACCCTTTCCCAAACGACAAAATTTTAGGGTGATCCACTTCAAAAACTGTCATAAATGACAAAATGGATGTTATTAAAGATACCATTTGTGTAAAATATGGCACAGAAAATACTGAGACAAAAGAAGAAACTGCTGGTTATCAGCAGTTTCTTCTTTTGTTTCAATGTTTTCCCAAGCAGTTTCTATTAGGGACGTCAAAACCAAGTCTTGTTTGGGAAAGGGTTAAACCTTTGTCCAATCAGCACCTCATGGTTTTGATGTCCCCAAAAGAAAATATTTCAGAAAATATTGAGGCAAAAGAAATGCTGGTCCTTTTGCCTCAATATTTTCTGTACTGTTTTGTACACAATTCCTATAAGTACCGTCATCCATTTTGTCCCCTGCAGCGGCTTTAAAATTGAACTAAACTAATTTTCCTCTTTTGGGAAACAGTTATACCTTTTTCCAATTATCAGCGCCAGCCTTTTAGATCCATATAAAAGAGGAATTTCGAAAACATTGAAGAAAAGAAGAAAATGCTGATGATCAGCATTTTCTTCTTTTCCTCAATATTTTCTTTGCTATGGTAATATACTCATCAAATATGAGTTTAATGTTTGAAGTTTGATTCATTTTGTCATCTGTTTTGGCCTTGAAATAGAACTTATCTAAAATTTTGTAACTAGAGAAAGGGTGAAATAGTCACTTATTGTTCTCTATCCTTTTTGAACTTTTTTTTATTCAAAACCAATTTAATTCCTGTATTTCACAATTCAGTTTTGGGATTGGCTAGTAACCTGTACTTAACCCAATTATATTATGTATAAACCATGTTGCATAAAAGATCTGTTTTTAATGAACATTGATGGAAAAGGAGATAAAACTATGACTTTTTGCTTGTTTTCCTACAAATAATTTAAAGATGTTCAACTGAACAAGCTTCAAAAGAAAAATTCACACAAATGTGACAGTAACATCCATCAAAATAGGTAACCTTTAGTTTTGACAGAAAACACTCTATTTTTGAGAGGTTTCAAAACCACCTACTTACAGATGAGAGCTTTGTATTTTGCCATAAGATTTCCAGCTATGACCTTAACCCTTTCCCAAAGAAGCTCTGATTTTGATGCCCATTACAAAGCATTGGATAATACAAAGAGAAAAGGGGGCAGTGCTGACAATCAGCATTTTTTTCCTTTTTGGTCAATATTTTCTGTGCTATGTTTAACTGCTGACCCTCTGTAATTATTTGAAACAATTTACATTTTCATCTTAGACAGCTTTCAAAATTTAATAAGAACAGTCTATTTTTAACACCTGTTTGATATAGGATTAATTTATGTCATTTTGGTCCAAGAATGTTCCTGACAGGCAGCAATTAAAGGCTTATAATAATTGGCCACAGTGAGCCAAGAATGGTGAAAAGATAGAACGTAAAAAATATAAATTTGCCTGATATAAATATCATAAACCTTTTTCAAACAAGACCAAATTTTGACATCCCTGATAGAAAAAGGCTTGAGAAAATATCGAGACAAAAGAAGAAAATGCTGATAATCAGCATTTTCTCCTTTTGTTTCAATAATTTTTTCTGCTATATGGTACAAAAATCTTATCTTTTTAACATGATATTGTCAGCTCCGTCAGCTTCAAGTGGGGCCAATCTGATTTTGTGCAGTTTGGGAAAGGATCAAGGGTAATCAATATTGTTAAATACTTTTTTATGAATCAATATAATTGATGATTTACAATGCGATTCACTCTTAAAAAGCTATAGAATCTTGAATGTACATCAATTTTTTTGTACATTTCTGATCATGCAATTCACTCTTGAAAAGCTATTAACCCATTACCAAACGACAAAAATTTAAACTGTTCCAATATGAAAGGTGTTTCAGACGACAACTTCAAGGGCTTGGAGTTTTACATTTTTAGGTATTTTTGTTTAAAAAACATCGTGGAAAATAAAAAAATGTTCATCATAAAACATTTCTTCATTTTCCACCATGTGTTCTAAAGCATATTTCTTTAGGGGCGTTAAAAGGTGTCAACGTTTGGTAATGGGTTAAACTATAGAGAATCTCGCTAGTGCATTAGTTTTGTGTAGAATTCACAGGGTTAATTGTGACATATTATTGTCATTATGGACAGACAGACAGATGGACAGACTGAAGATGATGCCAATATATATTGTCGCTTTTCAACAAAACCCTCGTAACTGCAGCTTATTTTAAGCTGCAGTTACAAGGTTTTTGTTGAAACAATCTTTGGGGCAGTATGAACATGGAACATCAAAGAATATCATAAAGTGGTTTTTGCCCCATTATGTATACAAAATGTGAATCTTGACATTGAAATTATTAAATTTTTTATGCCAATTAAATAAAGTGGTAAAACGAAATAAAGAAAACTTTAATTAAAGGGGCCAAGGTCAGATGTTTCAGAAATACAGAAATTTAAGTCAAACTGACCAGACTAATAGTCTACCTACCAATTCTGAAAAAGTGGCTAGAAAACATTTTCGTAGGCATTTTTTGAACATGGAGTTTTGATGTTTTATTTGCAAAGTATCAGGCTTGCCTGATTTGCTTAGACCGGTAGTCGCCTCCAGTCGGCCGTATTAAGGTCACAAAACAAGGTCAAAGGTCATTGGGTGCAAAATTCACATAAGCCCCCTTTAAATGCGTATAACTCTGTCAATTATATGTCTAAATGCACGGAAACGGTTTTAAATGAAAGCCCAATAAATTGTCTTGCATATAAAATATAGTTAATGATACTTTTCTCATTTACACATTCATTAATATTTGGCAAAATGTAAAAAGTGGCAAAAAATGTGCAAAATTTGAACGCAGTGTAAATGAAAATCATGCTGCATGTGAAAAATTATTGCGATTTCAATTACACAAACACGTTCAAAAATGTCTATAAACCCTTAGCAAACATTTAAAATCAAGTTTGATGGAAAAAGTCACCATTTTTATATGCAGGTACAGCTCGAAGTCAGCTGGGGTCAAGATTTGTAAGGATCATTGCTTTTACACAGTGTACACGGCATTTCAACAGTATTGATGGGACTTAAATGATATCATTTCTTTTGTCTGGATATTGACTCTAAATAGATCATATTAGTATATACCTGCAAAAATAACATTTAAGGACAGATCCTCCAGTTGTTACTGCGCAACTTACTGCGCATATCTTAAATAACAAAATAAAGCTGTTTCAGTAATTGGCATTTTCAGCAAATGTATTTTTTACATTTAGTTAATGTTTGGTTGATAAATGACAAGACCCTTTTCGGTCATTTCAATTTTCTCTGTTTGGTCAATTAAAGTGTAATAGTACTCGGATGGTACATTTCGCTTTCTGTTACGCGTTCAACATGTGGCGTTAGCGATAGGAAACGGAGCAACAAAAGCAAAGTGGTGTTTTTATGAGCTAGTCCGCTTCAGATGGACACAAAATACGACACTTTTTATTATCTAAAGCTGGTAATAAGGAAGAAAATGGATAAAAGAAGTGAAACAATTTCGGACAGAGCTGCAAAAAGTAAACCAAATTTTACTTAAAACTAAGAAAAACGCTTGGTTTGATATATTTTTCTTTTTTTGTTTTTGTAGGTATGACCAAGCACTATATCTATACCAAAAAAGAAAAAAAATCTTACCGCTGGAATATTTTTTATTATCAGAAACGTTGCGAAAAAAGAGCAATTTCAGCTACTTTTGAAAGAATATTTTACTAAAATTTTCAAAATCATCACTAAATTTTAGCAAATTGATACTCATTTAGACAGATTAAAACATATTGAACACAATAAAGACTTATTTATGTAATCCTAGTCATTTCGAACACCTTTTTGGGGGTATTTAAGTGACACCTCATTTTTGCAATTTTAGACAAGAGTAGTCTCCCTTGAAATCCAATAACTTTTTAATTCGCTTGGTGACCTATAGTTTTTAAGTCATTTTTTTACTTCTCACATATTTAAATATCAGTACAGAAAAAATAAAAAAAATCTTACCGTAGGAAATAAATGGAGGATCTGTCCTTAAAACAATGACTTTCACGGTGTAAATGTTAAAAAAGTGAGTAGGAGTTACCCCACCAACTCAAATAACCTAGGAATTTGGTACAATTTACTTTGGCGACCAAAACATTACAAGTAATGTAATGAATAAACATTTAACAATCTAGAACAATTTGTCTTTTGTATAAAAAAGAAAATAAAACTCACTTGTTCGGAAATGGTTGACATTGTTTCACGAAGAACACATAGGCCTAGGCCTACTACGCCTCCCCACCTATAAATTCTGATGGGTTACTGTACACTAAAAAGCCTCAGATTGGAAAGACTGGATGCATAACTACAATCCATTAGACAAAGAAAAGCTTTTTCAATAAATAAAAAAGATGATTGGCATAGTAACTTGTTACGTTCAGGCCCGTAGGAACAGGGGGCTCGGAGGCTTTGCCCCCCCCCCCCCAAATGGCCCAAAATGCCGATTTTTCCTTAGTTTACGCGAAATTTTAGAGAAAATCAAATTAAGCCCCCCCCCCCCCCCCCCCCAATATTCAGAAACAAGGGCTTCAGCCGTCCCAATATAAAATTGCTTCCTACGGGCCTGACATGTACATGTATGCAGAAGTAGCAAAAATGGCATTTTCTTTTTATTGAAAATCGACTTTTGGTCAAACCAAAAGATATTTTTTGTTTTCATAAGAACTAAAAAAGTAAGTCAATTTCATCGATGCGATATGCCATTAACTTGTACCTTCATATTTTTTGCTTAACTTCAGAGCGTGTTTATAGATTTAGGCATGTTTCAGCTAAAAGCAGTAGAAAAATGATATATTTTATGAAATCAATATTGTTAATGATGCATTAAAGCAACATCCGGTATTCAATTCTTTCTAGCATTGTGCTATCTTGAAACAGTAGAACCGGGCACAGGGGAGAAAAATATAGAAACTGATGGATTTTTCTCAATAAGTGTTTTTTAACAAAATTAATTTTGATTGCTTGGTCAAAATTTAGATTCAAAACAGCTTTAAAGAAGGTGGGCCCAGGACAATTCTTGTACTAGAAAGTCCCACAATTCAATGACCTAGTTTGATAAAATTCGAGTGGCTAGAACCTTTGTTCAATCATCCTTTCATAGGCCTACACATTTCACAAGTGAAAAAAAAAACTTTTAAGGGCAAGCCAGGCAATCGTTCTTTTATGACCCAGGCACATCCGATAGCTGTATCCACTATGAACCATTCTTTTAAAAGCAAAATAGTCTGTTTCTACGGACAATTGACAGAAAGTACGTCCACAAGAACCATTGGAATTATTTCCGAAATGTGTTGAAGAGCAATTTTTCTGTAGTTTATGGCGAGTCCTCTTCTTTTTGCTACCACCAAACACTGGCTAACTAGATGGGAAAATAGTATTGTATGGAGTTCGAAGAAGTCTAAGTGGAAAAACAAGAACGTTTTAATACAAATATCTGGTTCTGTCTGTGCGAGGCTCAAAACGTTTTGATCCCCCATTAACACACAATGGCAGAATCACGGTACAGATTGGAGACTAGGCTCCCCAACTAGCACCTTCACGGTGCTCTGTGTTATCAGTCCCACATCTCAGTCAGTATCAGTCTATGTACATGTAGAACTTAGTGTGTAGCCTGGGTCTAGTCATCTGTATACAATGTGAAGAATATGATTCAAAGACATTGATATATGTAAAATTGTGGTACCTGTGAACAGGAATAGAGAAACAGCAAGACATTGTTATACTAGAATCCAGGCTAAGTTGCATGGTGCACAGCATTATCTCGAGAGAATACCCAGAGTTAACTTTAAAGATTTTTGAGATCACGAAACAAAACTGCCATGCGATTCTAGACTTTTATCGTACTCCAACCCTTTCAAAAAAAGAGGTCTCACTGAAAGCGCTGTCAAATCTGGTAGATGATTAAGGTATTCCACCCGTTATTAGATACCAAACACTTTGTGTAATTTTTCCTCCATCTTCAGCATGTCCCGTTACAGTGCAAGTCAATACCTTGTCAATTACCGTTGCCACTGATGACGCCGAAGATGCATAATATATTTCGCATCTATTGACGTATGAAATATATCATAATAGTTATGCGACGTAAATATTTATCCAAGAATAACTGATATGATCAAGCCTTCATCTTTTTGACCTTCTGAAACAATACCTGTTGTTGAGACTAGCAGCTAATGGAATAGAAGAACACGCCCACTTCTTAAGTTCTTTCCCATGGGTGCATTCTAAAAAATATTTGTAATAACGTCTCTGATCCTACGAAAATACGTCCAGGTTTTTGTGACCTTAAACTTCACAAATGGATGTGTATGCTGAGAATCTCTTGCATCGACGAATGTTAAGATTTCCAAGCAAATGGACTTCGAGTTGTGGTAATAATGTAGGATTAAGGTATAATTTTTTTATGAAAGAACTCGATTTCTGCACAATTGAAATACAAAAGCCATTTTATTTTACTTTTATTTATTTCGGCATTCACAAATACTGACCAATCAAATAAACAACAACACGATCATGTTCGATTTTCTGAATTAAATCGCATTATCTGAGTTATGATGCAAAAAAAATGTCTGAGGTTTTTAACATACGGATTCACTTTTTTCGTATGTTTTATGATAAGGCACAACAATACTCGTATACAAATGAAAGATACACATTTGATTACAACGAAAATTATAATTGAATGAAGAGTTTTTAGTTATGCCATAAGTTAGTCAATGCCCAGAGGCTTGTCAGGTATATTGTCGTCAGCATACTAAGAAGCAACCCCAGGTTAATAGATTTTCCTTATTTATGTACAAAGAGTTCCTTTGTGCCAACTCCACAACCCATTAGTTGTTAATTAAAATGGTAAGGATTGTGCAGGATGGATTAGCTGGCGATCGTTGTGTCTTTATATTTTAATATTAACCAGTAATGTAACGTTTTATTAAAGATCGAGTAATTTGCATAATTAGAGACACATACAGAATCATATTTAGTTTAATTTCTAAAACAATTTAAAGAGTATTGGTAACAAAATCAGATAGACCCAAAGACTGAATCTCCTGTTGTCTCTAATGGAAGCACGTATTTTCCGTTTTTATTCACCTGACAGGGTGTGGCTAAGCAAAGAGGTTATTCGACGAGTTTACTTCTTGACACCTTGGTTGATAGAAGAGAAAAAACGTGCGGTACGAGCATGAGCACATTTCGAAATTGAAAGAATGTGCAATTGTAAAATGTGTTGTTATAAAACCTCGTAACTACAGATTGATTAACGATGTAGTTATAATGTTTTGCAATAACACCGACGATTTACCGTAAACCGAGAAGGCTGTTTCTCCTCACGCTTAACCCTTTCCCAAACAAGACCTGGTTTTGACGTCCCTAATAGAAAAGGCTTGGGAAAACATTGAAACAAAAGAAGAAACTGCTGATAATCAGCAGTTTCTCCTTTTGTCTCAATATTTTCTATGCCATATTTTACACAAATCCTATCTTTTATAACATCCATTTTGTCATTTGTGGCAGTTTTTGAAGTGAATCACCCTGAAATCTTGTCGTTTGGGAAAGGGTTAAATGTAATGAACCGTTTTTAGGCTGGACTCTCACAGCTGCAATGGAACGAGCTCTAGATGGGACCTACACAAGAATGCTACGTAAAGCTCTCAACATCCACTGGTCTAACCACATCACCAACGAAATGCTTTACGGGAAACTCCCACGAGTTAGTGACAAAATTGCTTCCAGGAGACTGCAGCTTGCCGGACACTGCTACCGTCACCCAGAGCTCAGCACTCAGCCTTTAATTCTATGGGAACCTAGTCACGGACATCGAAGCCGAGGGAGACCCAGGAGTACCTACTTAGACTCACTGAAAAGAGACACTGGTGTGAGGGAGACATCCGAAATAGCAGCACTCATGACTGACAGAAAAATATGGTGTAGTCACGTGGCTGGTCGCCTAAGGGCGGCTAAGTAAGTAAGTAAATAAGTTTTTAGGCTCCGCCCTGTCTCCCGAATAAAAACAGAATATACATATCTAAGTATATACATATATATATATATATATATACCTTCATGGGCACTTAAGATCTTCATATCGCATACCATAATTGCATATCAGAACTGCAGTCAGACTTATGATTGTGATAAAAAAAAATCCATAGAATGGATTGATCCGTTCCTAATTACATCTTATGTACATGTTTGAATGTTCTCGTAAGGCTACCAGATGTAGTCACCCAAATTGCAATAATGGAATTAAATGCCCGGTTTACAAAGAGAAACTACACCATTAATGAACAAAACATGCTGAAACATAAATACTTACCTTCAATGTCGTATGATCGTATACCTTACAATAAATGATCTGGTAGAGCATCCCAGCCTATTGGCTAGGGCTGCTCTGCCAGGTCTATTATCGCGAGCTATAAGATAGTGAAATGACTACTTTCAGCTGCTGATTATGCTTAATTTATGTTTTATTTTGAGTCTTTATTTATTTAATTGCACTTTTAATGACTATGTATTCGTCAAAAGAGGCAAAGATTTGACTAAGTGATGTTGATATAAGCTATATATAGTTCTAATGTTGTTTTATTAGAGCAATGTTTTTGCCCCTAAAATTCTTATTATATTTTAGGAAAATGCATCGAAAGCTATAAAAATTCATGAAAATATTATTTTTAAACAAGACTTTCCAATAAAACATCGTAAAAATATGGTAGAATACCATTTATGTGAAGTTCGTATTGCTACACCAATGTTTGTGTTTTTGTATTTTTTGGAAAATTTACCCCACCAACTTTTAGCTATGGCTACAGGGGTAAGCCAAAGACTAATTCTGTAAGCAAATATATTTCAGTAAACAACAGGTGTCTAGGCAATTTTTAACTATAATGTCATTCATCCAAACATACCGTTTGTATTTTTTAGGATTTTTTTACTTTTCGAAAAAACTTATTTTTGTGATTTTTTGGCCATTTTTTGTTATATTTATCAAAAATTACAAAAACACAAATTCGTAAAGTTGCATATTGATGTTTTAAGTGACAGTACAAATCGTTAGCTTTATTTAGGTACCAAAATAATTGTTTTAGCTTAATAAATGTGTAAGTTATGAGGTATTTTAGGGGGCATGTCTGAAAAATGTACCGAATGACCTTTGACCTAGTTTATTTCAACCAATATCGCCTGCTAGAGGCGACTACCGGGCAAGCCGTACGTACCATGCCTTGAAGATATCATTGGGCATGGTAATCGCCCATGTTCAGAGAATGCCTACGAAAGTCACATTTTTTGACTTTGTAGGCAGACTATAAACAGACAGCATGCAAAAGTGAGAAACAAAATACATGCATGTTTGTTCAACGAAAAGTTCTATCATATTTTTTCATAGTAAACAGACAGAAATGTCACATTGGCTTTAGTGGGTGACCTTGTAATGCCTTTGGTCAGGTCTATAAAATGAACAAGCAAATTCGTTGAATTGATATCCCCCGCCGAATATATTTTCATTGTCAATAAAGTAGCGCGGAAACGAATATAAATCTGTATGTATATGGCTTCAACAGAACGAATATCACTCTGTATGTATATGGCTTCAACAGAACGAATATCACTCTGTATGTATATGGCTAAAATAGTCAGGGGCAGTAACACTAAATAAAACGGCCGAACCGGGTAACCCGACGATATGCGCATGTCCTCATTGTAGTAAAGCTGTGTGCCAAGTTTCATTGAAATCCGGTGTATAATTTTCAAGAAATAGCGCGGAATCGAATATCACTGTATGTATATGGCTTAAACAGTCAGGGGCAGTAACTCTAAATTCGGCGGTCGAACCGGGTAACCCCGACGATATGCGCATGTCCTCATTGTAGTTAAGCTGTGTGCCAAGTTTCATTGAAATCCGGTCTATAGTTTTCAAGAAATAGCGCGGAAACGAATATCACTCTGTATGTATATGGCTAAAACAGTCAGGGGCAGTAACTCTAAATTCGACGGTCGAACCGGGTAACCCCGACGATATGCTCATGTCCACTTTGTAGTGAAGCTGTGAGCCAAGTTTCATTGAAATCCGATCTATAGTTTTCAAGAAATAGCGCGGAAACGAATATCACTCTGTATGTATATGGCTTAAACAGTCAGGGGCAGTAACTCTAAATTCGGCGGTCGAACCGGGTAACCCCGACGATATGCGCATGTCCTCATTGTAGTAAAGCTGTGTGCCAAGTTTCATTGAAATCCGGTTTATAGTTTTCAAGAAATAGCGCGGAAACGAATATCACTCTGTATGTATATGGCTAAAACAGTCAGGGGCAGTAACTCTAAATTCGGCGGTGGAACCGAGTAACCCCGACGATATGCGCATGTCCACTTTGTAGTAAAGCTGTGTGCCAAATTTCATCGAAATCCGGTCTACAGTTTTCAAGAAATAGCGCGGAAACGAATATCACTCTGTATGTATATGGCTTAAACAGTCAGGAGCAGTAACTCTGAATTCGACGGCCGAACCGGGTAACCCCGACGATATGCGCATGTCCTCATTGTAGTAAAGCTGTGTGCCAAGTTTCATCGAAATCCGGTCTATAGTTTCCAAGAAATAGCGCGGAAACGAATATCACTGTATGTATATGGCTAAAACAGTCAGGGGCAGTAACTCTAAATTTGGCGGTCGAACCGGATAACCCCGACGATATGCGCATGTCCACTTTGTAGCGAAGCTGTGTGCCAAGTTTCATCGAAATCCGGTCAACAGTTTTCAAGAAATAGCGCGGAAACGAATATCACTCTGTATGTATATGGCTAAAACAGTCAGGGGCAGTAACTCTAAATTCGGCGGTCGAACCGGGTAACCCCGACGATATGCGCATGTCCACTTTGTAGCGAAGCTGTGTGCCAAGTTTCATCGAAATCCGGTCTACAGTTTTCAAGAAATAGCGCGGAAACGAATATCACTCTGTATGTATATGGCTTAAACAGTCAGGGGCAGTAACTCTAAATTCAATGGTCGAACCGGGTAACCCCGACGATATGCGCATGTCCTCTTTGTAGTGAAGCTGTGTGCCAAGTTTCATCGAAATCCGGTCTATAGTTTCCAAGAAATAGCGCGGAAACGAATGTCGGACGGACGGACGGACGGACGGACGGACGGACGGACGGACGGAAGGACGGACGGACGGACATGGCAAAAACAATATCCCCCCCGAAAAATTTTTTCGGCGGGGGATAAAAACATCAAAACATCACTGATTATCAGCATAATCGGATTCTTAGTGTTTTCCTGTGGTTTTTATATCGTCGGTGCTATGACAAAATGGCGTAACAAATTAGTTACGCCATTTTGTCAAATTTTTTTTATAAATGCTTTCTACTAAGTATGTAGGAGCGCATATCCTGTCAAAACGGCGTTTTTCTACACCTATTAGAACCCTTTCAATTATCATGTGACAAAATTGCGTAACTCGATTTAGCTGACAAAATGGCGTTATACGTAGACAAATTTACACGAGAGTAATAGTGAGTTACGCAATTTTGACGGCATATTTTTTAACATTTTTTAAAACGGCAAAAACGTTTTTGGCTCTCCTGTAAAAAATGGTTTTCGAGCAAAATTTCTATTACGCCATTTTGTCATAGCACCGACGATATGCAACGTATATCAAAACCAAACCTTGTCCTTTCCCAAACGGCAAAATTTTAGGGTGGTCCAATTTGAAAACTGCCACAAATGACAAAATGGATGATATTAAAGGGCGACGGTAACAGATGGTCTAATTGCAAAAAATGATTTTAATTTTAAAAAAATATGCAAAACTTTTGTGTTGACCACCTCGGGATGGTTAATAATACGCGATTCAAAGAATGAGCCGAAATTACAAGACAGATAGCTGAATCTAGGGAGAATCCAAACCTAAATTCAACCCCGTCTCAGATGGGGTTAGAATTATTTTTAAATTGTTGCGCATGCGCATACAGCGCGGACCATGATTCAAACGAGATTCATACTTGAATTTCAATATGACGTCATCATGTATGTTGTGACGTCATTTAAGAAAGTCGCATGTCCTACTGTTTTGACCTACTTTCGACATCGCTTCATGAATTTGGTATCAAATTGTGAAAAAATGAGTCGTTGCTTCAATAGTTTGTCGTAATCATTTAATCAGGTCATATAAAGCTTAAAAAGTGTACATTTCGTTTGTGTTTGACAATTTTTGGGTCCAAATCTGGGAAAAGTAGCTTTAAAGATACGATTTGTGTAAAATATGGCACGGAAAATATTGAGATAAAAGGAGAAACTGCTGGTTATCAGCAGTTTCTTCTTTTGTTTCAATGTTTTCCCAAGCCTTTTCTATTAGGGACGTCAAAACCAGGTCTTGTTTGGGAAAGGGTTAAATTAGAGGATTAAAGTTTTCCATTGGGGTGTTATCCCTTTCCAGAACAGAAGCCTTGAAGGCCTTGAAAATATTGAGACCAAAGAAGAAACTGCTGATAACCATCAATTTCTCCTTTCATCTAAATATTTTCTATGCAATATTGTACACAAGTCATATCTTTATCAAGATTCATTTGGTCATCTGCAGTAGCTTTCGACTGTGGTAGAAAACATTGTGGGAAATGAAGAAATTGCTTGTCACAAGCAATTTCTTCATTTTCCACAATGTTTTCCCAAGCCATTTGCTTTAGGGGAGTCAAAAGGAGTCACTGTGTGGGAAATGGTTTAATATTTTTCATATATTTGTTATACCTACCCACACATATCTCTAGATGTAAAGGACGTTGGGGGCAGTGTTTACCCATATCGTCCATCCAGCCAGAATAAACAGCAAGTTAATCCGACAAGTTTTAGCTGCTTTTTATCCAGCAAGCATTAGCACTATAATCATCGGCCATCCAGCCAAAATAAACAGCAAGTAATCCAACAAGCTTTAGCACTTTTATCCATGAAACTTTAGCACTATAATCCTATCAAAATCTTATCCCAAAATGGCTTCCACATTCCTATATAATGATATTCCTGTTTTTGACATCTACAGAAAATGAATACATTGAGGTAAATGAAGAAAATGCTGTAGAACAGTATTTTCTCCTTTTGCCTCAGTAGTTCTATATTGCATGCCAGTTTCTTTACAAATCTTTTCTTTATCAACATACATTTTGTAATCAGAAACAACATTTGAATTGAGCTGTAAAAAGTTGTGTTGTTTGTAAAAAGATCAATTCCATCAAAATGTTATCACAAAATGCTTCCAAGGCCACAAATAGAGCTTACTCTGCCTAACCCAGTATGTGAGAATAATAGGACCATAATTATCCTGTTATTTCCTTATTTGGCATGTCATTTATTCCAACACCATTTATGTATTTACTGCAAGCTTCTGTTGTAGACATGATCTGTCTACATAACAAGTCAGAAATTCAATCCACTTATAAATGTCAAAGTCTTGTTTGTGAAAGGAGTTACTGCACATTGATGCCTTTTGACAATCACACAAGAAAAAGCTTGGGAAAACATTGTGGAAAATGAAGAAATTGCTTGTCACAAGCAATTTCTTCATTTCCCACAATGTTTCCCAAGCTCTTTCCCAAACAAGACCTTGTTTTGACGTCCCTATTACATAAGGCTTGGGAAAATATTTAGAGAAAAGAAACTGCTAATAACCAGCAGTTTTTCCTTTTGCCTCAATATTTTAAATGCTATAATGTACACAATTTCCCTGTCCATTCACAGCAATGATGTCACCTAAGGCATTTCTTGCTGAAGCACCCCAACATTTTGTTGTTTGGGAAAGTTTTAACCAAAATCGAAATATCTTTAAAATCTAATCCACTTGAAATTGTCGCCTGCAACACCATTTAAATTGGAACAGTCCAAAATTGTGCAATCTGGTAATGGATTAATCCCATCAAATGATGTAATGATATATCACAAAACAGCTTCCACAGCCAGACAAGTAAAGCTGATATTCCGACTAACACAAAATCCTGTATATGACCACAATTGGGCCCTAATTATCCTGTTATTTTCTGTATTTGGCATGTCATTTATTCTAGCACCACTTATGTATTATACCAATCCATTCCCAAACAACAGTCCTGGTATTGACGTCTCTAGCAAGGTAAGCTTGGTAAAACATTGAAGCAATAGTTAAGAAGAAAATACCTTGCCAAATAGTCAGCAGTCAGCACAACCTTATCATGAAATGGCTTCTGCAGCTAGTATAGACAGACTTGATATTCTAACCCAGTATTGTAAGGATAATAATTGGACCACAAATGTCCTGCTATTTCCATATTTGGCATGTCATTTCATTCTAGCACCACTTATGTACAATTCCTACAAACTTCTGGTGCAAACATCACTGACTGTCTACACAACATAATAACTATGTGTTTTGGTCAATGTTCAGAAATAATACAAGTTTACTTAATTTTGGACAGTCATACATACAACCAGAAACACTTTAACCCTCCCTGATAGAAAGGCTTGGGAAAACATTGAGACAAAAGAAGAAACTGCTGATAGCCAGCAGTTTCTCCTTTTGTCTCAATATTTTCTGACCTATTTTGCACACAAATGGTTTTCTTTACTTACATTCAATTTATCATCTGCAGTATCTTTCAAATTGGACCACCCCAAAATTTTGTCGTTTGGAAAAAGGTTAAGCCCTTTCCCAGACCCCTAAACAATTTTGATTTTTCCATTCCCAAGCTTTGCCTATTTGGACAATAAAAACAAAGTCCCTGTTTTACTAATGAACTTGTGATACTTTCTTATGTAAGGTAACGAGGCATCTGATTGAACCAGAAATTAAGTTGGGCGCGAGAGTCTTGTTCAAGAAAGGATTAAGCATGACGAAAATTACAATTCAACACATAAGGTATTCCTCCCACAGTCACAGAGAACTCTTCTAACCTGTAATTCTCAGTAGCTAATAATACCAATTGAGGTGAACTTCAGTACAATTTTTCAATATTCTCAGTCAACAAACTTTCTCTACCACACTAGATGACACAAGATATTTTATTCAATAGTCAGCCATTCTATCAATACTGCATCTATTAGACTTACCATTATATACTAGTCAAAACTTCTAACCGGCCACTTAAAAAACAAAGATATTTTTTTCTGTGGTGATTGGATTTTCATGAAATTTGCTATGTGCATTTTTAAGCAACTTTCCAAATAATTTTGGCGAAAAGTTACCGCTGTTTTATTGAAATAAAAGCGCAACGCGAGAAAAGCTCAAAAAGCTCTAAATTCACACAGAGCTCAGAATATTGTCAATGTAGTGTTTTTGGTCGCATGGATCATTAGCTACAACATAGACTAAGAAAAAAATTGAAAATGTTTGGCAATTGTGCGCGGCATATGGCCGTAAAAGAAAATGAAAGAGGTCATGTATACAGAAAATCGGTTCTTAAAGACAACATCTAAAACACGTTTTTCTTCGAAAATGCTTAAAATATAGATTGATGGTTCACGGCGAGCTACAAAATGTAGGATATGTGTAAAAAGTCAGTTTATTGCATCATTTTTCCACACCAGACCATATTTGAGCATATTCGCTTGATAAAATGTTCTGCCGGTTGGATTTTAACACCATTTTACCATGCCTCTCATTCTTTCTGCTTCTTCTGTAGTCAAACGTCACACAAAATTGACAATGTTTTCCAATTTTTTTCTTGGTGTGGGTTGCAGCTAACGATTTGTGTACTTTGAATTGTTGAAAGTGTATTATCTGGAGCTCTATAAAGATTTAGAGCTTTTTGAGCTTTTCCTTTATTACGCATCAAAATTTGACAATTTTTGGTAAATCATCATGAAAATCCACGGGCATTATGCTTAATATACATATTAAATTTCATTAAAATGTGATAGCTATTAAAAACGTTATATTCATTTTTAAAGTGGCCGGTTAGGACTTTTGGCCAGTATATTTGTTGAGTCATAAACAATAATTTATTGTGATTGACCTTACTAATTTTCTAAAATCCAAATATTTCAAAACCTTCATTGTGGGTACTTTTTCCACTCATTTCCTTAAAATTATTCTAATAAATAACCACAATATAGGGTTTGTAAAATTGGATATTTCAATGAGTACCATCAGGAAAGAGTTTGAGCAAGATTTCTTTTCCTCTTAAGAAGTCACATGATGTTGCAGTTCTGTAACCTGTAATTTTCCAAACTATCAACACTCATCAAAATTTTGGACTGGTCCAAATTAAAAGAACTTGCTAACCACAATTACATGTGATCGAAAGTTTACATATTGTTTTTCCTGGGTAGAAAACACTGTGGAAAATTAAGAAATTGCTTGTTACAAGCAATTTCTTAAGGACAGATCCTCCAGTTGTTACTGCGCAACTTACTGCGCATATCCTAAATAACGAAATAAAGCTGTTTCAGTAATTGGCATTT
Organism: Fragum sueziense; assembly: GCA_963680895.1. Taxonomy (NCBI): domain Eukaryota; kingdom Metazoa; phylum Mollusca; class Bivalvia; order Cardiida; family Cardiidae; genus Fragum; species Fragum sueziense. Next base: position 7,704,193 of record OY804593.1, on the reverse strand, counting down.
TCAGCAAATGTATTTTTTACATTTAGTTAAATGTTTGGTTGATAAATGACAAGACCCTTTTCGGTTATTTCAATTTTCTCTGTTTGGTCATTTAAAGTGTAATAGTACTCGGATGGTACATTTAGCTTTCTGTTACGCGTTCAACATGTTGCGTTAGCGATAGGAAACGGAGCAATAAAAGCAAAGTGGTGTATTTATGAGCTAGTCCGCTTCAGATGAACACAAAATACGACACTTTTTATTATCTAAAGCTGGTAATAAGGAAGAAAATTGATAAAAGAAGTGAAACAATTTTGGACAGAGCTGCAAAAAGTAAACCAAATTTTACTTATAACTAAGAAAAACGCTTGGTTTGATATATTTTTCTTTTTTTGTTTTTGTAGGTATGACCAAGTACTATTTCTATACCAAAAAAGAAAAAATTCTTACCGCTGGAATATTTTTTATTATCAGAAATGTTGCGAAAAAAGAGAAATTTCGGCTACTTTTGAAAGAATATTTTACTAAAAATTCCAAAATCATCACTAAATTTTCCCAATTGATACTCATTTAGACAGATTAAAACATATTGAACACAGTAAAGACTTATTTATGTAATCCTAGTCATTTCGAACACCTTTTTTGTGGGTATTTAAGTGACACCTCATTTTTGCAATTTTAGACAAGGGTAGTCTCCCTTGAAATCCAATAACTTTTTAATTCGCTTGGTGACCTATTGTTTTTAAGTCATTATTTTACTTCTCATATATTTAAACATCAGTACAGAAAAAATAAAAAAAATCTTACCGTAGGAAATAAATGGAGGATCTGTCCTTAATTTCACACAATGTTTTCCAAATCCTTTACATTGTTGGGAGTAAAACAATGTCCTTATGCTGGAATGCGTTAATCATGCTAAAGCACCAAAAATATCCACCAGTTGTATTTCTGTAAATTTTCAATATTCCCAGTCAACACCTTTCTCTTCCACAATATAGCACCAGATACCAAAGTCAATAATTCTCACAATATTGTCTTTCTAACATGTAGGAAACGTCACACTAAAAGGGATCTTTTGGGAAAGTCCATAAAACGAATTTTAACCCTTTCCCAAACAAGATCTGGTTTTGACGTCACTAATAGAACAGGCTTGGGAAAATATTGAAACAAAAGAAGAAACTGCTGATAACCAGCAGTTTCTCCTTTTGTCTCAATATTTTCTGTGCCATATTTTACACAAATCATGTCTTTATTATCATCAATTTTGTCATCTGCATCAGCCTTCAATTTAGATCACCCTAAAATTTTGTCGTTTGGGAAAGGGTTGAGAAACAAACACAAGACTTATAAGACATCAACAGATGGCATATTTGGAAATTAAACATAGCAGTATGATAGGGAAACAAAAATCTAGATCTAGAAAACTACCTTAGATTTTGAAGTTTTTATTCTAGTCAGCCTGCTAACTCTGTGCAGACCGACTAGGGTTGATACTTTTCATACTTATCAATAGGTCCTTTTTAGCACGACAGTTACATATATTTACCCTTTTCCCACTTCAATTCAGAAGCTGTTTCATGTTGATTATGAACAGATGTGTTCTATTTTAGCACATATAATATTAAGGCAAAAGAAGAGTGTGCTGGTCAATAGCATATTTTCCTTTTATCTTGATGTTTGTCCAAGTGCTCTCTTATAAGATGTCAAAACCAGGTTTTTCTTGAACTAGAAGACCTGAAGGTTTTGAGTCGCTCCACAGGCCTGAATTTCATGTAATATTTAATCCAAGTTTTGATTAGATTGTTCAATGCTTGTGTTTCATAGAGCTAAAAGAAAGTAACAAAACTAGATTGTTCAAAATGTGTGGTTCTTGGAGCAAAGAAAGTAAAATTACATGTTTGCCATTTGAGAAAGGGTGAAAGGAAATGGGAGAACATTCTAGCTTAGGATGTCACAAGCAATTAAAATTTTCCTTCTTCCCAACAGATCTAAATTAACAGAACATTGATTACTCCAAAATATTTCATATTTCTAAAAATAGATTTTGAGCTAACAAGAGCTGTCACTGTAAGATGACAATGCCCCCGACACCGCTTTGATTTTAAATTATGGCCAATCTATGTTCAAGGTCAAGGTCATCCAGGGGTCAAGGTCACCAAACTATGTGCCTACACAAAGGTAATGTACCAAGGAATGTTGTGGTAAAGTATGAAGGGAATATGTTAAGTAATAAGGAAGTTATGGCCAATGTTAAAGTTTTTGGACATACTGACGGACGGACAGACAGACGGACAGACGGACGGACAGACACACAGACGGACGGACAAGTCAAATTTATGATGCCTCCCTATCGGGGGCATAAAAATAGATTCTGGGAAAACCCCTTTTTCCAAAAATAATGCAAATGGCTGTCAAACCTGAATTTCTTGTAATATCAAGTACAAGTTTTCACTAGATTTTTCAATATGTGTTGCTCTTAAAGCAATTACAAAGTAACTAGAAAGCTGAAAATACATTCATATAAGATCTATTAGTTACCAAGCTTTGCAACAGTCTTTATTAGAGTGAGTTTGGCTGTTAGAGTGAAAAAAAGTCACAATTAGTAATTTTGTCAAATTGAAAGGCATATAACTGATGATTTTATATTCCTATCTAGCTAAGAATCACACTAAAGCAAGATCCTAACTTCACCTACATCCTGTTTAAGTTTTGACCAGATTATTCAATATTTGTGGGTGTAAAGAGTGTAAAATCAAAGTGGAAAACAACAATTTTGTCAAATTCAAGGGCAGATAAATCATGATTTAAGATTCATATGAAGCTGAAAATTACACCAACACAAGATCTTATGGCCAGTAAGATAATGTGAAAGTTTTATGTTGATTGGTGGATATTTATGGTTGTTTGAGTAAAAATAAGGTCAAAAATGGTAGTTTTGCCAATCTCAAGGGCACATAACTCAAGACGTAATATTAACATCAAGCTGAAAATTGCACTCAGGCAAGATCTTATCAGCACTAACATTCTGACCAAGTTTTGTTTTGATTGATCAATATTTGTAGTAGCTAGAGTGAAAACAGCCGTTTTTTAATTCAAGGGCAGATACAGTACAGCTCGCGCGTTTTTACCTAAAACGCTCGCCCACCGCGGTCAAAATAAAATTCGGGTGGAAAATCGCGGCGATTTTCCATCGCGACCACCGTGTTTTTCCACTCGAAATTTTCACACATCACCGTGAATCGCCGCGATGGGTGGAAAAACGCGGTGATCGCGGCGATTCGCCGCATTCGGGTGGAAATGCCAGGTAAGACCAATATCATCCTACATGTACAGCGCTAAGTATTAAATACATGTACGTTTATATCATTTTCATCCTGAGTGTGTTTTTAAATTGATTAATAGATCTATGTCAGAAATAAAAAGAAATGCAATATCAAATACACACGTTTTCTATAAAGTTCTATGAAGTCCGGTTATAACACATCGTTTTTGTAAATTAAAACATACATATATAGTTATAGACTATCATATATTATAGAACAGGGTTTTTCCGCTTCTCTGTATACTATGTTTTGTCATGTTTGATTTAATTTAATTAATAATTTATAAAATATTCTGTTGTTGTTGTTTTTTTTTCAGATACATGTACATGAAATCGTAAACTGCACGTTGTCCTCCCGGTCATAAATACGAAGTTTCTCTGCTTGAATTACATATCAAAATAATGCGCATTAGTATTTGACTACTTTTCAGTTTACAAAATAAACCATAAAATCTGCGACTGGTATTTAATGTTCCTTTTTACCATGTTGGAACTTGTATGCATGTTAAAAGAAACACCAATATTGTATGCATGACGCTACATTCTTAGTTACGCCATTTCCGAAATTTCTATGATTTGGCACGTCCTATAAAAAGTCTTCTCATACGATAAGAAGGGTGTTGCTGAAGATAGTCCTGAGTGTGAAGGATATATCACAACAATTGGAACTAAATATTGAGACACAAGAAGACCAGGGTGATGATCAGCATGTTCTTCTTTTATCTCAATATTCATTTCTACGAAAAATTAAAACAAAGATAAAAGAAAAATAACTTCGAATACATTGAAAGGAAGGCAAAATGGTCATTTTTCCTGTTGAAGTCGAAGAATAATCCACAAACTCATGCAAAATAAACAAAAATCAAATCTGCAAGCGCTGTGCATTTTCGATTTTTCAAAACCTAATATATTTAAAACCCAATAATTGCGATAAATCAGCGAGAAAATACAGGCTTACCTGTCCACGCAAATCACCGCGATTCGCGGCGATTCGCGGCGAAACAATCGCGGCGATTCCTGCGATTTCGGGTGGTAAAACTCGCTCGCCGCGGCCGCCGCGTTTTTCCACCCGAATCCACCCGAAATCCAATCGCGGCGATGCGCGGAATTAGGCAAAAAACGCGTGAGCTGTACTGTAACTCCAGACTTTATGGTTCAATCAGAATTAATTGAAGGAATCTGATAGAGGACCACCTAAGGATCATTCCTGTGAAGTTTGATTGAAATCCATCAAGTAGTTTCTGAGGAGAAGATTTTTAAAGAAAAAGTTGACGACCAGACGCACGGACGCACGGACACACGCACGACGGACACAACGTCATGACAATAGCCCGCTGGCCTGAAGGCCAGTGGAGCTAAAAAGGATTACGAGTAATCATGTAACAAATTGTACAGAAAATACAGATTCATTGCAAATCATATATACATGAAAATTTACAGGAATTAAACTAAAAGGAAATTACGATATTTGCAAACACAAAAGGATTATTAGATAAATATTGTAATCTGTGAGCACAACTTTTATAACCCTTCCAACAACAACAAACATTTATGAAAGGCCTATTTCACCCTTCAAAAGTGATGCTGAAAACAAATTTATTGCGACCAACTACGAGAAATGTGTATTCAATAGCATGGCAAGCATTGAGTGAAAAGAAGAAAATTCTGATTATCAGCATTTTTGTTTTTTCTCTCAATCTCTTTCAATGTTATCTTAACTACAGATGTCAATACAAAGATTTGTTTGGGAAAGGGTTAAGGTATATTTAACCACCAAGATGCCAGCCTACCTGCTTCAGTATATTTAAGTCCTGGTTTGTCTGGTGAGTCATCCAGGGTAGGGGGCCACATAGGGGTCAGCTTGTTTACATCTTGATTGATTGTGGTGGATTTGTTGTTTGTTTCTGTGTGTGTCCAATAGTACATACAGTCACTCTGTAAAGTAGAATAATGTATGTCTAAATAACCACAAGCCAGTTTTATTTGCATTGATGCTGTGAAAACTAAAAATCTATCACTTAAGCCAAAGGTGATAAAATACACCCGCAAATATATTAACAATTTTCCAGACAAGCGTTTTTGTCAAAAACAAAGGTCGATAACTCACAAAATAGGCAAGGTAGAGTTCCTTGTACACTGTACTTCACCTTTATAATGAGATTTATTTACCCATGAAGTTTCAAAATTATAGCTACATTACTTTCAAAGATATGCTCCACACAATTATTTTGTACACGGACCAACAGACATTTTCAAGGCCCTATACTAAGTGTGCGAATAATATGAAAATGGTTTACAACAAGATGTGTTTGTGAAACACCAATACCCCGAAATGGCCATTTTTCTAAAATGTTAAGTTTTCATAGAGTAAAAGGTTGATAAAGGTTGACGGATGACCTTGAGGAAGGTCAAACTGCATGGAACAGATAGATATCATTGAAAGGAAGTTGCATACCAAATTTGTGCTTTGTATGTCAAATACTATTGGAGAAAAGGCCAATGTTAAGTTTTCGGACATACAGACGGACAGACAGACTGACAAACAGACAGCCGGACACGAGTAAAACAATATGTCCCCGATCTCTCGATACCCGGGCATAAAAAGAAATAATGATTAGACATATTTTAAAGTTCTCATATTGCCATTCTCCTATAATGACAGACATGATAAGTTTGATCTAGATCTGACCACTTACTCGATAATTATATTGCCAAAATGATACATCCCCTATATTTAACATCCAATCCATTACAATTCAAACTTAACAATGCTTTATCTCCTTCAAATCTATATGCATGTGACCATAAAATGAGGATTAACCCGTTACCAAACGACAAAATTATAGTGCGGTCCATATTGAAAGATCCTGCAGACGACAATTTCAAATGAATAAAATTTTATTATTACTTCAAAAGCAATTTCTTCATTTTCCACAATGTTTTCCAAAGCCATTATCTTGTGGCGAATAAAAGGAGTCACTGTGTGGTGATGGGTTAAGGCCTGGTCACACACACCATTCCATATCCACATCACAGCCTGAGCACGTCTAAAACAGGGGACCAGTGCAGTATAATTTTGGATGTAATGTGGATGCGAATTGGACGCGAACTCGTTTGAAACTAAGCCTTTACAAATAAAAGGTCTTATCGTTTCTATACAGGCCCTGATTTTGAAGTCCCTCAATAAAATAGCCTTGAAAAGCATTGGGCGAAAAGAAGAAAATGTTGATAACTAGCATTTTCTCCTTTTTTCCAAATGCATACTATACTACAACATAGTAACATTTTCTGAAATAGTAGCATTCATTTTGTCATTTGCACCACCGTTAAATTCTGACAAGTCTAGAAAATGGTCATTTGTGAAAGGGTTTAAGAAGTTATCAGTTATCACGAAGGCACATTTGATGGGGCATGTTAATGAATGACAATTATTAAGTCAATTGAAACCTTTGCTAATATGACAATGAATACTAATAAGTATGGGATTATAAAAGTTCACATAAGGTAAAGAAGTAATGCAAAGTTGTTCAGAATTGATGCATTTACTTGTTGCACATCAGCACTTTATCACAGAAGCCCAGGTTTAACCCATTACCATACAATGGCTCTTTTTGACTCCATACAAGATACACGGGTGGTAAACAGAGAAACTAGCTCCAAAAAGAGTCAACGGTATTTCGTTTCCTCGTGACATCCGGCCTCTACCGAGGTAGTTGCATAGAGCGAAAATCTGTAAACAAAGGTAGGTCACGAACACATGTTTTCTACAATTATTTCTTTTACAACGAGTTTTTGAAAAATCCGGCGATGTTGTAATATGAAGAAATGGTCGAAGTTTGTTGTGCACGAGAATATACGGTGTTAGTGAGCAGAGTTTGAATACAACCGTTGAAAAACATTTCAAGATCGAAAATAAAAACTTCTTTACTTTCGATTTTGAAATGTTTTTCAACAATTGTATTAAAACCCTGCTACTAATACCGTATACTCTCGTGCACAACAACCTTCGACCATTTCTTCATATTACAGCATCGCCGGATTTCTCAAAAACTCGCTTTAAAAGAAATAATTTTAGAAAATGTGTTCGTGACCTACAAATTTTCGCTCTATGCAACTACCTCTTTTTGGAGCTAGTTTCTCTGTTTACCACCCGTGAGATAATGGCTTTGAAAACCATTGTGGAAACATTGTAACAAGCAATTTCTTCATTTCCAACTTCCGATTTTTTCTACCCAGAAAGAATGCGAAATTTCATTCAATTCATATTGCCGTCTGCAGCATCTTTGAATTTGGACAAGTCCAAAATGTTGTCGTTTGGTAATGGTTTTAACATCCCTATCAGCGTTTGCTCCACTTTCTCAGTCTGATTAATATCTGACAGACACCAATAAGGGGTCATCTTCAGTGACCCTAAGGAAACCGAAATCTGCTTTTCTTTTAATTTAATCACTGAAATATCTTGTTATACAATGTCATGTGTATATGCTTTTCCATGACAAGTAGGTGCAAACACATGGTCCTGCACTAAAATATGATGTCCTCATGGCTTTGTTTAAGATTCTACTTGCTTTCTGGATTCAGTTAAGCATTTACTTATCAATTGGTCAGAGGAAAAAGTCACAAAAGATTATTTGTGACAAGCAATTTCTTCATTTCCCACAATGCTGTCAACCAAAGCAGTCATAATATTTCAAATTTTAATTACATTGATGTCGTCTGCAACTTCTTTCATTTTGGACAAGATTAATCGTTTTAGCTTTTTGGTGAGGTAATGGGTGAACAGACATCTTCAAAAGCATAAGCCCGTAATAAGACAATAATTCTTATGAGTATCTAATACAAAGGGTTTGAAAATAATATGAAACAAAACATTTCCTACTTCCTTAAAGCCATTCTTGTTGGTAGCTTAACCTATTACTGCATAGTGACGCCTTTTGACTCCCTCACAACAAAAGGCTTGAGAAAACATCGTGGAAAATGAAAAAAATACTTGTTCTTCATTTCCCACAATGTTTTCTACCTAAAACAACCAAAAACTTTTAGATTTCATTCACTTGAAATTTTCGTCAGCAACATCTTTTACTTTTGATCAGTCCAAAATTTTGCCGTCTGGTAATGGGTTAATTTTGTGAAACTAATAGAAACTAACAGTACAATAATTACCTTCCTTTCAAATATACTGACTGGCTTTAAAAACGCATCACTAAAGTTCACCTGGCAATAATATGCAAAATACATAATCAACTTTGTAGTATTATATATTAAACAACAGCTTGACATCTTCCCAACATTTCCTGAAAATTTCAGACAAAAATTCGATTAAATGACTGAGATATAGCCATCTAAAGAGAGGTGGTGTGAGGAATTTGACAGTTTTCTCTATTTAATAACATGTAATTCCGCTCTGAGTATGAAAAACGTTCCACAATCGTGACCTTGTTGACCTTTAAGTTGAAACAAAATCTTTATTCTTTTGGGCTTGAATTATCTACCATATATTGCTGGAGATTATTCAAAAGTTTGGCGTTCGTTTTTTTATCATATCTAGGCCCAACGCACCCTGATCTGATGATGACTTTCTGTAAGTATCTGTCACGGGCATAATCGCAAGTAGTGAAAACCACAATATCTTATTCGTTAATTCACTGTTATGGCAAGAGTTTGTCAGTAGCAACATTTTTGTATTACAATTGCAGTTGAAAACGTTGTTGTAAACCAATTACGTAATTGACGTTGACGTATGTTATTATCTTGACGTAAGCTCGTTTTAAACGGTTGATCAAGACGCTGATGCTCAGCAGCAATCCCTGTAGTTTGACTACGTTAATGAAAGTGAAAAATCGTCGATTGGTTTACATTTAAACGTCTCGCCCATTCTCGTTGACAAACATCCGCTTAGAACAATTCAAAAATTTGTGTGTGCTCAACGAACTTTGGTCTCTTGGCTTTATTTTTTGTTTAATCAAATTGATTGAGAAATAAAAGTAACTCCTTACCATTTGAATATGGAATATGAAAACAAAAATCCAATTGGTCACCTAAGGTGTAGTTACGTAAACGTTATCCATATTTTGCACGTTGACGTCATGGGAAATAACGTGGTAACTGACTGCAATAAATTTCATTGGATATCGTGTCTTATTGGTTGAAATATATATCAGAAGTAGAAATTTGATCCTGTTGACTTTAACTACGAAATATTTTGAAAAATAAGTGATGCGTTTTTAAAGCCAGTCAGTATATATTTTGGGATTCTCAGATGTCTATCTGAGCTTAGTGTAACATAGTTGACATTCATTTCATATTTAATGCTTTGTTCCATAAATACTTAACCCTTACCCAAATAATGAAGGTCTTTTGATAAACCTATGTTTAACCCATTCCCACACATTATACGCCTTCTGACACCATACATAATAAAGGCTTTTGAAAACATCTTGGGAAATGAAGAAATTGCTTGTGATAAGTAATTTCTTCATTTCTCAAATGTTTTCTACCCAGAAAGTCTTCAAATATTAAAATTGCAACATCTTGAAAATGCTGTCTGCATCTTGTTTCATATTGGCAGAGTCTAAACTTGCCATTTTGGAAATGGTTAAAAGCTGTGGAAAATATCGAAGAATAGAAAGAAATGCTTATTATCAGTATATTGATCATGTCTCCTAGTCTTCCAATTAGGGGGTCATGCCTATTGTAACATTGTTCTTCATGTCCCAGATGATGATTTTTGGAGAGTCATTTAAGTTAAAACTGTGCCAAAACACACAATTTTGTGCACTTGGGAAAACCCTTCCTAAATTTCTTACTTTAACCCTTTCCCAAACGACAAATTTTTAGGGTGATCCACTTCAAAAACTGCCACAAATGACAATTCTGATGTTAATAAATATAAGATTTGTGTAAAATAAGGCATAGAAAATATTGAGGCAAAAGGAGAAACTGCTGGTTATCAGCAGTTTCTTCTTTTGTCTCAATGTTTTTCCAAGCCTTTTCTATTAGGGACGTCAAAACCAGGTCTTGTTCAGGAAAGGGTTAAGGTAGAAAACCTGTAATATGGCCATTTTGTGATTCATAAAACATTAGATTTTTTCAAGGATCGTCTTTACATATTCGAACCTATTCGGGCCCGGTCGTAAACATTTGGCGTTGGAAAAATTCACCGCCAAATGTTTTCGACCACGCCCTAAAAATTCTGACGTCGCGTGGATCTGATTCTCATTAGGGGTATATTACCTTAAACACAGCTTCCTGGTCCTTACACTCTAGCTGTTTAACAACGCCGGCAGCCAGCAAACACGTACAAATCTGACAGGCGATCACGCTGATATCGTGTTTCGTCATCACCAGACGTAAATAATGGGACTTGTCTATAGAACCCGTCAACCAGTTTAGTAACATCTGACCTGGAAGTTGTTTAGCAATATCAAATAAAAGTGAAATATCAAACAACATATTTTACAGTAAACATGATCACTGCTAAGCTGCTCTTACAAGTGACATACAGTTAGTGTAGATTAAGATCAGACTGGGTGTAAAAACAGGCTGATCTTTTTCGGAATTACTTGCAAAAGTATTATTATTCCAAGTCCTGCATAACAAGGTATTGTCTAGAAAAGATTAATTTGATGCTTAGAATGATAATAAGTTTCAAGCTAATATACAAAGGGAAATAACTCTATTTCCAGCAGCCTTGTATCATTTGTGCATTATCTCCCTTTCAAATTTTCAAAATGTTCACGTTTTGGGGATGGATCCAAAATGATGTCTTTAACCCATTTCCCGCATAATGACGCTTTTTGACCCAGATACAAACAAGAGGACCATGATGGTCCTATATCGCTCACCTGAACCAAAATGATATAAGCAACACTTTTCTTCAATTCAAAAAATATTTACGACTTTAAGACTGAAAACAAACTTATGGTCAATAACATTGTGAAAATCAAACTCATCCAAGATTTCATCGTGCCCAACATTGTGTCCAAGATTTGTCTTGTTTGATAAATAATTGTAGATTCTGGAGTATAAACAAGGTCGAAAACAGCCAAAAACAGCAATTTTGTCCAATTCAAGGGCACATAACTCTCTACTTTCTAGTCAGATCAGGCTGAAAATCAAACTCATCCGAGATCTTATGATATCCAACATTGTGTCCAAGATTTGTCTTGATTGGTCAATAATTGTAGATTCTAGAGTGTAAACAAGGTCTAAAGCAGTCGAAAACGTCAATTTGATCAAATTCAAGGGCACATAACTCTCAACTTTTTGATCAGATCGGACTGAAAATCAAACTTATCCAAGATCTTATGGTCTCAAACATTGTGTTCAAGTTTTGTCTTAATTGATAAATAATAGTAGATTATAGAGTGTAAACAATGTCAAAAACAGCTGAAATCGACAATTTTATCAAATTCAAGGGCACATAATTCTAATCTTTCGGGTCAGATCAGACTGAAAATCAAACTCATCTGAGATCTTATGGTCTCCAACCTTGTGTCCAAGATTTGTCTTGATTGGTCAAAAATTGTAGATTCTACAGTGTAAATAAGGTCGAAAACAGTCAAAAACAGCAATTTTGTCAAATTCAAGGGCTCATAACTCTCAACTTTCTAATCAAATAAGACTGAAAATCAAACTCATCCCAGATCTTATGATCCCCAATATTGTGTCCAAGTTTTGGATTGATTGATCAATAATTGTAGATTCTAGAGTGTAAACATCGTCGAAAACAGCCAAAAATGACAATTTTGTCAAATTCAAGGGCAAGTAACTCTCGACTTTCTGATCAGATCAGACTGAAAATCAAACTCATCCGAGATCTCATGGTCCCAAACATTGTGTCAAAGTTTTGTCTTGATTGATGAATAATTGTAGATTCTAGAGTGTAAACAAGGTCAAAAACAGCAGAAAATGACAATTTTGTCAAATTCAAGGGCACATAACTCTCGTCTTTCTGGTCAGATCAGACTGAAAATCAAACTCATCCAAGATCTTATGGTCTGCAATCTTATGTCCAAGATTTGTCTTGATTGATCAATAATTGTAGATGCTAGAGTGTAAACAATGTCAAAACTAAGTATTTTTCGCATTCAAGGGCAGATAACTCCCGACTTTCTAGTTCGATCTGACCCATAATCGAACTCATCCGAGATCTTATGGCCATACATGTTTTGACCAAGTTTGGTCAAGATTGGCTTATATTTGTAGATGCTAGAGTGTAAACACGAAATTGTGGACGGACGGACGGACGGACAGACGGACAGACGGACAGACGGACAGACGGACAGACGGACAAAAAGTGACCACAATAGCTCACCTTGAGCACTTCGTGCTCAGGTGAGCTAAAAAGGCTTTGGAAAATATTGTGGAAAATGAAAAAAAATGCTTAAGGCAAGCAATTTCCTCATTAATTTCCTACAATGTTTTCTAGCCAAAAAGACAAAAGGATGTAACATTTCATTCAATTGAAATTGTGGCTTTCAACATCTTTGAATTTGGACTAGTCTAGAATTTTACCTTTTGGGAAGGGAATAAAACTGCTGGGAATAAAAAATTTCTTGTCACAAGAAATTTCTTTGTTTTCATATAATTTAAAATTAGTTGATTTCATTAAAATCCAAGCGTTCTGATTGGTTGAAAAATATTTTTCATAGCTCAATGAAAAAAACAAGAGGGCCGTTGGCCCTAGGTCGCTCACCTGAGATGGGGTTTTATAACAGATCAGATTTCTTACAGGTAATGCAACAAGAGGACCATGATGGTGATTAATCGCTCACCTGAACCTAGATAGAAAGAAAGTCACAATGTTGTCAAGTTCAAGAGCACATAATTTAAGATGTGAGATTATGATCCAGCAGAAAACTGCTTTCATAATCTTGAATGATCAATATTTGTGGCTGTTACAGTGAAAACAAAGTGGAAGAAAACAATACAGTCAATGGGCACATAACTCTTTCCTAACAAGAGCCGTCACAGACGGATTATGCTCCCCGAATAAGTGTTTGTCACAAAATAAAAACTATCATACATTAAGCCCCCTTTTCCCATGACAGCTTTTTGTACACACATTATTTATAGAATATGGTCTAGAACATCCTATTTATTACATGAGCACAAAATTTCATTAAATTCTGCCCATTAGATGAAGAGAAATAAGAGAAAAACTAATTTTTACACTAAGGCCCCTTTTTCCATGACGCAGCCTTAAATTCACAAACGGAAAAAAAGGTCCCTAGGTATTGACCCACGGAGTTCACATGTGAAGTTTCATTGAATTTGGTCCAAGGGTTGCTGAGATATGGCTGTGGACGGACGGACGGACGGACACACGGACGGACACACGGACGGACGGAGGACAGCGTGGCGACTATATGCTCCCCCGAAATTTTTTCGGGGAGCATAATAAAAGTATTCTCATCAACATTATGTCCATTTTTTTTTATTGGTCAATATATTGTTAGAGTGAAAATAAAGTCAAAAAATGTAATTTTGTGAAATTCAAGGGTCAATAACTCTGGTTTTTCTAGTCAAATCAAGCTAAAAGTTTCACTCATCCAGGATCTTATGGCCACCAACATTGTGGCCAAGTTTTGTCTTGATTAGTCAATAAATGTAGATGCTACAGTGTAAACAAAGTCAAAAACAGCAATTTTGTCAAACTCAAGGGCACATAAGTCCAGACTTCCTACTTTAATCACACTGAAAATCGAAGTCATCCAAGATCTTATGGTTACCAACATTGTGGCAAAGTTTTGTCTTGATTGGTCAATATTTGTAGATGCTAGAGTGGTAACAAAGTCAAAACAAGCCATTTTTGACGTTCAAGGGCACATAACTCCAGATTTCCATGTCCGATCTGACAAAAAATTAAACTCATCTGAGAACTTATAGTTACCAACATTGTTGCAAAGTTTTGTTTTGATCGGTCAATATTTATAGATGCTAGAGTGGTAACAAAGTCAAAACTAGCCATTTTTGATGTTCAAGGGCACATAACTCCAGACTTCCTGGTCCGATCTGACTCAAAATCAAACTCATCTGAGAACTTATAGTTACCAACATTGTTGCAAAGTTTTGTTTTGATCGGTCTATATTTGTAGATGCTAGAGTGGTAACAAAGTCAAAACTATCCATTTTTGACGATCAAGGGCATATAACTCCAGACTTCCAAGTCCGATCTGACTCAAAATTTATCTCATCTGAGAACTTACGGTCATACATATTTTGACAAAGTTTATTTAAGATTGGTCAATATTTGTAGATGTTAGAGTGGTAACAAAGTCAAAACTAGTCATTTTTGACGTTCAAGGGCGCATAACTCTGGACTTCCTGGTCCGATCTGACTCAAAATCGAACTCATCCGAGAACTTATGGTCATACATGTTTTGACCAAGTTTGGTTAAGATTGGTCAATATTTGTGGGTGCTAGAGTGGTAACAACAAATTGTGGACAGAGGGACGGACAGACGGACGGACGGACGGACAGACGCCGACGGACAAAAAGCGACCACAATAGCTCCCCTTGAGCACTTTGTGCTCAGGTGAGCTAATAAAGGGTCAAAGATCATATGAACGCCGCTATGCGATTTCAAACCATAGAAAACCCAGAAAACTACCTTAGTGCAATATCATATGTAACTCAAATATGGTGTTTCATCCAATTCGGCTATTTGGTTATGGAGAAATTGCTTTGGACAGATGGAATTAAAATACAAGAGGACCATGATGGTCCTATATATCGCTCACCTGAACCAAAAGGATATGAGCCACAATTTTGTTCTATTCAATTAATATTTACGGCTTTAAGACTGAAAACGAACTTATGGTCAATAACATTGTGAAAATCGAACTCATCCGAGATCTTCTGGTGTCCAACATTGTGTCCAAGTTTTGTCTTGATTGATTAATAATTGTAAATTTTAGAGTGTATAAACAAGGTCGAAAACAGCCGAAAAAGGCAATTTTGTCAAATTCAAGGGCAAGTAACTTTCGATTTTCTGATCAGATCAGACTGAAAATCCAAATGATCAAAGATCTTATAATCCCGAACATTGTGTCAAAGTTTTGTCTTGATTGATTCATATTTGTACATTCTAGAGTGTAAACTAGGTCAAAAACAGCCGAAAATGGCAATTTTGTCAAATTCAAGGGCACATAACTCTCAACTTTCTGAAAAAGATCAGACTGAAAAACGAACTCATCAAAGATCTTAGGGTCCCAAACATTGTGTCTAAGTTTTGTCTTGATTGATTTATAATTGTAGATTCTAGAGGGTAAACAAGGTCAAAAACAGCCTAAATGGCAATTTTGTCAAATTCAAGGGCACATAATTCTTGTCTTTCTGATCAGATCACACTGAAAATCGAACTCATCCGAGATCTTATGGTCTAAAACATTATGTCCAAGTTTTGTCTTGATTGATCAATATTTGTAGACGCTAGAGTGTTAACAAATTAAAAAGTAGCTATTTTTGACGTTCAAGGGCACATAACTCCTGACTTCCTGGTCCGATCTGACCCAAAATCGAACTCATCCGAGGACTTATAGTCTTAAACAATATGTCCAAGTTTTGTCTTGATTGATCAATATTTGTAGATGCTAGAGTGTTAACAAGTTAAAAAGTAGCTATTTTTGACGTTCAAGGGCACATAACTCCTGACTTCCTGGTCCGATCTGACCCAAAATCAAACTCATCCGAGAACTTATGGTCATACATGTTTTGTTCAAGTTTGGTTAAGATTGGTCAATATTTGTGGATGCTAGAGTGTTAACAACAAATTGTGAACAGACGGACGGACAGACGGACGGACGGACGGACGGACGGACGGACGCCGACGGACAAAAAGCGACCACAATAGCTCACCTTGAGCACTTCGTGCTCAGGTGAGCTAAAAACATACAGACTGACAAACAAACAGAAATTTACAAATTGACCTAGATCTATGACCTTGAACCTACCTAAATATATATTTCAAATAGAACATCTACTCATGATAAAGAACACATTTACCCATACATTTTTTTAAATCCATGCATAAATGTAGATGCTATGCGCCTGATAAGCAGATTTTTACTAGAAGTCCCGTTTTTCTGTGACAAGGTTTTATATTGAAAAGCAAAAAAAAAGTACCTCTTAGCAATATCATAAGCAATGCAAATATTAAGTTTTGTCAAATTTGGCTCTGCGGTTATTGAGAAATTGCTTCTGACAGATTTCGTGTAATTTCTCTTTTTCTGTTGCCATGGCAACCAGAGTTGGGGTTTTTTTTTATGAATTGCAATTCTGTTAGCAATTTTTGAAATGTGACCTCCTAAGGAATATTTCTGCCTAGTTTGGTGGAAATTAGCCTGTTATAGTTTAGGAGGAGATATCATTCAACGATGTCATTGAGATTTGGTGGAAAATCTCCTTTTCTGTTGCCATGGCCACCAGAGCTTTTAAAAGATTTCAATTCTTTTAGCAATTTTTAAAAGGAACCTCCTCAGAAATATTTCTGCCAAGTTTGGTTGAAATTGGCCAAGTAGTTTAGGAGGAGATGATGTTCAAAGAAATTATTGAGAATTAGTCAAATTTCTCCTTTTCTGGTGCCATGGCAACCAGAGTTTTCAGTCAATTTCAATTCTTTTAGCAATTCTTAAAGAGGACCTCCTAAGGAATATTTTTGCCAAGTTTAGTTGAAATTGGCCTGGTAGTTTAGGAGGAGATGTTGTTCAAAGATAGTATTGAGATTCAGTCAAATTTCTCCTTTTCTTTTGCCATGGCAACCAGAGTTTTTTATGGATTTCAATTCTTTTAGCAATTCTGAAAGGGGGTCATCTAAGGAACATTCCTGCCAAGTTTGGTTGAAATTGGCTTGGTAGTTTAGGAGGAGATGTTGTTCAAAGATAGTATTGAGATTCAGTCAAATTTCTCCTTTTCTGTTGCCATGGCAACCAGAGTTTTTTATGGATTTCAATTCTTTTTGCAATTCTGAAAGGGGGTCACCTAATGAACATTCCTGTCAAGTTTAGTTGAAATTGGCCGAGTAGTTTCGGAGGAGATGTCGTTCAAAGATAGTATTGAGATTCAGTAAAATTTCTCCTTTTCTGTTGCCATGGCAACCAGAGTTTTTCATGGATTTCAATTCTTTTAGCAAATCTGAAAGGGGGTCACCTAAGGAACATTCCTGCCAAGTTTGGTTGAAATTGGCCCAGTAGTTTAGGAGGAGATGTTGTTCAAAGATAGTATTGAGATTCAGTCAAATTTCTCCTTTTCTGTTGCCATGGCAACCAGAGTTTTTCATGGATTTCAATTCTTTTAGCAATTCTGAAAGGGGGTCACCTAAGGAACATTCCTGCCAAGTTTGGTTGAAATTGGCCATGTAGTTTAGGAGGAGATGTCATTTAAAGAAATTGTTGACGGACGACGCACGACGGACGACGCACGACGGACGCCGGACAAAAGGTGATCACAATAGCTCACTTGAGCTTGTGCTCAGGTGAGCTAAAAATTGCTGGAACTACTTTTCCAGTCAAACATTGTATTAGGCCACATTATTAACCTGTCATTTTTGTGGAAAATTAATTATGAAAATTTGTGTTTTTGTTATTTTTTAAATCGCAGAATATTAAATTATAAGAAATGAATTTAATTTTATTTTTTTCGTGCAGGTATGAAAAATAAAATCTAATCACAATTTTGTATGAACAGCTTCACGGATTCATACAGTGTGATTAGATTTTATTTTTCATACCTGCATGAAAAAATAAAATTGCAATCATTCCTTCAGAATATCTTCAAAAGTCTTTATAAATCTAATAGGGCATTACAAAAATGTCATTATGAGGGAATGGGTAAGCAGGAGATAATTGCAATAGTGGTAAACTATTTGGGACAAAATACTAGCAGTGTAAACAGTATAGTAGAAATGTCAACATGTATAATAGAGCAATAAATATAAATTCAATATTTTTCCAATAGACTAACATACATATTCAACACCTGCTGTGAAATGATCTTGTTATGTCAACCCTTTCCCAACTAGAAAGACCTGAAGGTCTTGAGTCGCTCCACAGGCCTGAATTTGTTATGGATAAAACTGAAAATTACAAAAAGGCAATATCTTATCGTCACCAACATTCTGTTCTAGTTTTGTCTTGATTAGTCCATATTTGTAGATGCTAGAGTGAAATCAAAGTCAAAATAGAGCCGAAAATGGCAATTTTGTCAATTTCAAGGGCACATAACTCATGATATAAATTTCAGATCAAGCTGAAAATTATACCAAGGCAAGATCTTATGGTCACCAATATTCTGTACAAGTTTTGTCTTGATTAATCAGTATTTGTAGTTGCTAGAGTGAAAACAAAGTAAAAATAGAGCCGAAAATTGTAATTTTGTCAATTTCAAGGGCACATAACTCATGATATAATACTAAGATCAAGCTGAAAATTACACCAAGGCAAGATCTTATAGTCACCAACATTTTGTAAAAGTTTTGTATAGATTTGTCAATATTTGTACTTGCTAGAGTGAAATCAAAGTCAAAATAGAGTTGAAAACGGCAATTTTGTCAAATTCAAGGGCACATAACTCATGATATATAATTCCGATCAAGCTGAAAATTACACCGAGGCAGGATATTATGCTTATATATATTCTGTCCAAGTTTTGTCTTGATTGGTTGATATTTGTAGATTTTAGAGTAAAAATAAAGTCAAAACCAGCTATTTTTGACATTCAAGGGCAGATAACTCAGGTTATTCTGGTTCGATCAAAATTCTTTGAAGGAATCTGAGAGAGGGTCACCCAAGGATCATTCCTGTGAAGTTTGGTTGAAATACATCCAGTAGTTTCTGAGGAGAAGATTTTTAAAGAAAAAGTTTACGGACGCACGGACGCACGCACGCACTGACGCACGACGGACACATCGCCATGACAATAGCCCGCTGGCCTGAAAGGCCAGTGGAGCTAAAAACCTCATTTTCTTTATACGCCGCCTGAGGCGGTTGTATATTGGCATAATCTTCTCGGTCTGTCCGTCCGTCCACTATTATTGTGAGCACAACTCCTCCTAAGTTTCTGGCTAGATCTTTTTGAAACTTGGTCAATGTTATCAATGATTTTATGGTTCATTGATTTTTGAGTTATGTCCCCTTAACCCATTACCACACAGTGACTCTTTTTGACTCCCCGCAAGATAATAGTTTTTGAAAACATTGTGGAAAATGAAGAAATTGCTTGTGACAAGCAATTTCTTCATTTCCCACAATGTTTTCCTACAAAAAAGACCAACAATGTAAAATTTCATTCAGTTCGATTTGTCGTCTGCAACGTCTTTGAATTTGGACAAATCCAAAATTTTGCTGTCTGGTAATGGGTTAATACTTAGTCTCTGGGAGGGGCAGTGTATATTGTGACAATGGCACTCTTGTTGTGTGCATAATAGCAAAGGTTTTGAAAACATTGAGGCAAAAGAAGAAAATGCAGATGAACTATATTGTACTCAAATACTATCTTAATCAACAGCTGTTTTATCATCTGCAGAAGCTCTCAAATTAGACTACTACAAAACATTGTCGTTTTGGAAAAGGTTCATCCTTTGATTTTCAGATACATGTCATTGAAAAGGTTCGAAAAAAAATAGGAGAAAATTCATGCACAGATAAAATTTTGTAAAGAAGGCTTATCAAAGAGCTTTTTAGCAATTTTTCTAGCATCGATGAGGGAAAAGGAGAAAATGCTCATCATCACATATTTTTTTCCTAAGCTTTGGCACTGAGACCCATCAAAACATATCATTGTTTGGGAAAGCGGTACTCAAAGTTATAAATTTACCTTCAAAAACTTCCATTTTCCTGAAGTCCAGCTTGCCTGGTATCTCTAGAGGCCATTTTACAGCATCCTCCAGGTTAACGCTGGGCTTATATACCATCGGAGCAACGGCTCCCACCGGCGGGGGTCCCGGCGGAGATGTGGGGGTTGTTGGTTTGTCATCCATTGACCATGCTGTCTTACGATGACGCAGGGGACTACGATTGGCTCGTTGACTAGGTGTGTGACGAGCATCGATGTCTGTTTCTTGATCACCTCCTTCATTGTTGTCATCTGAAATTTAACCCATTACCATACGACAAAATTTTAGGGCAGTCCAAATTGAAAGATCCTGCAGACGACAATTTCATTTGAATGGAATTTTTAATTTCTAGGTCTTTTGGGGTGGAAAACATTGTGGGAAATGAAGAAATTGCTTGTCACAAGCAATTTCTTCATTTTCCACAATGTTTTTCCAAGCCTTTTCTTGTGAGGGAGTCCTAAGGCGTCACTGTACAGTCATGGGTTAAATCAAAAACTTAAATCATTTATCAAAATGCTGATTGTTCATTATAACAGAGCAAAAATTAAATTAAATGAAGCATCCAAAAATCTAGTTGTTTTCCAGGGATTTTTTTAAATATTTACCCAATACGTAAAATCATTAATTTCCAATTACCAGATAGCAATTTAAGACTGATCCAAAATCAAAGATGCTGCAGACAACAATTTCAAACGAACAATAATGAAAATTTCATGGTCTCTCTAAGTAGAAAACAATGTGGGAAATGAAGAAATTGCTTGTCACAAGCAATTTGGAATTTTTTGCATGCTGCAATGCTTTTAGAAAATTTATTTTAAGATTGAGTTATAGTAATTTATTTTAAGATTGAGTTATAGTAATTTGTATTATCTAATAAATATTCCACTTTCTGCAACAAAGCACATGGTCAAATTACTAGACAAAATATTTAAAACTTGCAGCTTTTGATCTACTTTTGTTTGACCCCACTTTCATAATTTTGCATCAAATTGTGAAAAATGGGTTTGTTTTTCAATGTCTAACTGTGATTTCATCATTTTATATGAAGTTTGAAAATGATATATTTTGATCGCTTTTGATGAATTTGGGGTCTGAATCTGCATTAGAGTAGAAAGGGTTGCATTAACCCTTTCCCAAACAAGACCTGGTTTTGACGTCCCTAATAGAATAGGCTTGGAAAAACATTGTGACAAAAGAAGAAAATGCTGATAACCAGCATTTTCTCCTTTTGACTCAATATTTTCTGGGCTTTACTCAATATTGTACTTAAAATATTTCTTTGTTAATATCAACCGTGTCATCTGCAGCAGCTTTCAAAATGGACGTTCCTAAATTTTAGTCGTTTGGGAAAGGGTTAAAATCTAATGAAATAAAATAGCAATCAAAACATACCAGGAGTTTTAATATCTGGTACATCTCCCACAGCCTTATTTTCATCTTTAAATATCAGGTTCAGCTTCTGTTGATCTCTGTCTATCATCGCCTTATCCAGATCTGTCACAGCAAAACTTCTCTTCAGTGCCGACGAAGGATTCCCAAAATCACCATCCACAGTGTTGTCATAAGATTTTGATGACCTCATGCCAGATGTGCTGGTTACCGGCGTTGTTGGGACGGAGCCTGGATTCCGTACAGCTGGTTCCACTATCTCTGCCACAGAACCAGTATACATAGACTGTGTCATGGCTTTTACATCCGATATTGTCTGGTTATCATTTGATGATTGTGAACTAGTCTGTGGCTGACCCATATATTCAGAGTTAAACACAAGATTTGCTTCTGATTCTTTCTCAAGGTCATTTATTGCTTTGATCCTTTTATCAGCTCCTAGTTCAGGTTCATTTACAGTTTGAAGAGGAGTTACATTGCTGTCAGCACTATCATTAACATTATCATTGACTTGTGATTGTTCAGATTGAGACCCTGTAAGTTCACATGAAGATGATGGCACATGAGATTTATTTGAGATTCCCCGAGTTCTTGGACTCCGTAAGAGAGTTGCACCAACACTCACTATTGGTTCACTAGCTGATGAGTTTCTTAATGTATCTGGAAGACTTGAATTACCTGGTTCACTTTGCTGTGTTGATAAAGCAGGTTTGTGTCTATTTGTGCTTTGAGACTGAGAGGTTTCACTATCAACTCCATTAGTTTCCTCAGAAGTAGATTTCTCACTTATTTTGTCTACTGATTGTTGTTCAGAGTTCCAAGGTCGACTTCTAAATGACCTTGATGAAATGAGAGATGAAGTTCTTTCAGTAATTCTAGACCTTGTTCCTGTGATGGAGAGTGAGCTAGCCTCTGTTCTCCACCGAGACCTGGATCCCACTGCAGGTTTATTGTCAGATTCCACTCCAGATTTATTGTCCACACCTGCCTTAGATTCTTGTTCACCAGTAGTGTCTACTTCATTTGTCACAGAGTCATCTTTAGAAGATGCTAAATCATTGGTATCTCTCCTCTTTGTAAATGGCCTTTGTGTCAGTAAATCTTTAAGTCTAAAGCTATTTGCCCTTAACTTGTTTCTTATTGCAATTTTCTCTGTTTCCGAAGTCCCAGTTCCCTGACCATCTTGACTGCGGTTGTCTGAATGCGGACTTTTGGGGCTTGTTGCAGATAAAGGACTGTTTGGACTTTGAGAGTTTGTATCTACACTGATTTGTTTATGTATTAAGAGTTGAGATTTTCCTGAATGTAAAGGGCTTGCAGGCCTCCGTAACAATATTGAACTACTTGCACTACCAGAGGAATGAATCCTTGGAGGCAAGATTGATCTAGATTGACTGCTAGTTGTAGTAGAAGTTGTGTCACTATTCCCATTGTCTGATGGTACACTTTGATCACTTACAGTACTATTTGTGTTATTCTCATTTGACTGGATACTATCTGACTGTAGAGTGCTAGATGTAGTGTTGTCTGTGTGTTGGTTATCCTGTGTTTGTCTGGACATCCTTGCTGCAGCTGCCAGGGCAGGACTCTGGGCACGCTGGAGAATCTTGTGCATGGGACTCCCTGGTCTGTTGAGAGCTGCCAGTCTGCTCCCTGGTGCAGGACTGGGTGTGGTCCTGAGTGAGCTGGTGGCAGTGCTGGTTGATGATGCCCCTGTAGTTGATGGAGTACCTGAAGCAGGAGCCCCTGTAGTTGATGGTGCTGAAGATACAGGTACTGATGGCAGACTTCTGGAGGTGAAGGGGTTGGCTGGCCTGGACAGCCTGATGATTCTACTGGGTGGTTTAGAGGAGCCATCACTAGGTTCAGCTGTAGTGGCAGGCTCATCAGGAGGTCCTGTATCACCAACATTGTCCACCTTACCTGGTGTTGGGATGTCAGGTGGCTTCTCTTCTACATCAAACGCAGACAACTCATGCATCACATTCTGCACAAACGCCTCATTCTCTGTGTCTGAATCACCCATAATTAACACCAGATTCCCTTGGTATACTTCAATCAACAACTTTCCAACAATAAATCATTCTGAATACATCCAACGCTTCACACTTTTCATTCTCTATCTACCTTGCCTAATATCTAAACATATTCCATTGCTTTGGCCATAGATGCTCTGAGAACTGAGAACTGCAGATAACTGTATACCTATATATAAAAGCCTGTTACTTTACTATAGGTCAAAATCTTGAATATATAACATGTATCATATACTATTGTATTGTAGTGTTAAGTAGCTATTCTCCGAGTCCCATTATTGACATTCTGATGTAATTCAATTCCTTTTATTGTAGTGGTGAACTTATCATAGTCTCTCTACACCAGGCCACACATAAACCTGGGCTATTGACTGTTTTACTGGGGTCTGGACTTCAGAAAATACTATCATAAATCTTTAGAGATGTAAAATTATAATTAACTGTGAAATTTCACATCAACAGTTTAACACTTATTTACACTCCAACAGTTCCGCTTTGATGCCCACTATTCTTTAATCCATGAACACATATGATTGCTATTGAACCAATTTTACAGGCCAATAAAGCTGAACATTTGGCCTAAATAATCCAATTTAAGATCCCGTTTGAGTAACGATATTAGTCATTATGTATTTCCGTATAATAATCCAATTACTTAGGCAAGTGTATTAGCATGGGTAGAAGGCAAATTATCCTATACCCGTGCCTACTCATTGACAGTATATTTATAAGTTCCGTTTCTGAAATTATTAAATCTCCATATTTTATCTGTGCACTTGATCAAATCCTCCATATAGGTAAACCTTTAATTCACACTATTCTTCCAGTACTTTGTTTCATATTCGTAGAGTAGTAGTAAAGTACTTTAATACAGCAGCAAAACAATCAGGCCTTTGATGAATCATGCGACTGTCTAATCCGATGTTGATTTTTATCTGTAATATACAATGATTAAAAAGATTAATTTAGTGAATAACATTTTCATAAACGACAAAACATTAGACTGTTCTACATTGAAATTTGCTGCAGACAACAAAATGGATGAGAATAAATGAGGAATTTATGTACACTTGAGCAAAGAAAATATTGATGGAAAGGGAGAAAATGCTAACTATCATTCAGCATTTCTTTCTTTTCAATCGATGTTTTGCGACTTCTCCTTTCCGAATGTCAAATCTCAGTCTTACAAATATTGATAACAAACAGAAGTTCTACATTATAGCATAGAAATCTTTGAGTAAAAAGACACCAAAATTTTGGACCATTCCAAATTCAAAGATGTTGCAGACAACAACTTCAAGTGCATAGAATTTTACATTTTTTGTTGCTTTTGTTTCGGAAACCTTGTGGGAAATGAAGAAATTGCTTGTCCAGGGGTAAAAGTTGAAAATTTTGAAAAACCTGAAAACCTGGAAAAGTCTGTATTTATATAGTAAAAATCGAGAAAATGAGGCATTTTGGAATACTCAAAAACCTGAACTTCAGGCATATGCCTGAAAACTTTTACCCCTGCTTGTCACAAGCAATTTCTTCATTTTTGCCCAATGTTATCCCAAGCCTTTTCTTGTGAGGGAGTCAAAAGGTGCCACTGTGTGGAAATGGGTTAATCAAAAAGCTTGCATAACGTAAAAAAGTTGTATACCTTTTAGTGAAAGTCGAGAAATCCATCAATCAAGTTCAGTAAAAGTATTTAATCAACTTAATCTAGAATAATTTACTGTTTCAATCAAAGGAAGTTATTAATAATGTATATGGATTTGGGTAACATTAACACTTTCCCAAACAAGACCTTGTTTTGACGTCCCCAATGAAAATGACTTGAGAAAACATTGAGACAAAAGAAGAAACTGCTGATAACCAGCAGTTTCTCCTTTTGCCTCACTATTTTCAAACATAAAACCTATCATTATGAACATTGATTTGTCGCCTGCAGCAGCTTTCAAATTGGTCCAACCTTAAATTCTGCCATTTGGGAAAGGGTTAATACACAGCAAAGCTATACAGATTAACTTTTTCCAAAACAACAGTGATAACACTTACAGTGAGTAAAGACTTTCTATATTTGTTATTTGAAATCCAAACCCTAAGTTTTCAGTTCTCATTGGAATTGTCTTGAATCAAGAATCTTGGTAGACGATTCAAATGAGTACCCACAACATAGGGACAAAACATAGATAGATATTTTGTACTTTGAAAAGCAATTACCCCCTCTTCTCTGTAGCTTCACCCAAGTTTTGATGACTCTTCATTGTATATGGTAAGAAACTATTGAGGAAAAAGCATGAAATGTTGATTACAAGCAACGCCTTTTTTCCCTTGACGATTTCCTCTCTTTAACCTTTTTTACACAAGACCTGATTTTGACGTCCCAAAGAAGGTATCAGAAAGTATTGAAGGGAAGAAAATGCTAAAGCTATAGTATCTTTAGTTTGTAAAGGTTTAGATTGTAATCATCTGCAGGCACCTACCTAACTTTTATAGCTATCCAAATATATCGTGGATAGTCATGTGATACAACAATTTCAGAAAATCTTCAATAACTTTGTTAATATGGGATCGATTTGAACTCGGTTTAAAGCAGAGAATGTGGACAGATGTCACGCATTAGATGGACATTATGGTGGATTTTTGAAAAATCACTTATTATCAGCTGATTAAAGATTTATTGAAGATCAACCAAAGTTGGTTGATCTTCAATAAAATTTTAATAGCTGATATATTTCAAAAATTCACCATGTACAGCCTATCCCTGACATTTTCCCACCTTTTCTGCTTCAAACCAAATTAAAATTGGTCAAGTATATTAACAAAAGTATTGATGATTTTCTAAAATTCTGGGTCACATGATTAACCACCGTGATACAGTAAATAGGGTATTTCTATTGAAATAAATTGTATGAAAACCACCAATGCCCAAGACTAGGGCGTATATATAGAAAATCTTTTAAGTGATTTAGAAAATTGGACTTAGGATAGGTATTTAGGTTGGAATGCAACCAAAATCGTAAGATCAATAACATAAAGAAACTTATTCAATGACTTATTACCTGTCCTAAAATGTAATACAATCATTTCTATGATTTACTTATGGTATATTTTTTGTACTCTAACTGTAAGTATAGCTGATCTGGCAGAGCATCTCTAGCTAATAGCCTGAAGGTCTTGAGTCGCTCCACAGGCCTGAATTTCTTTTAATATCAAATCCAAGTTTTGACTAAATTTTTGAATACTTATGGTTCTTACAGCAAAAACAAAGTCAAAAGCAGCAATCATGTGGTCAATGCAAAAAGAAAGTAAATGATTGACTAATATTTTAGGGATGTTAGAGCGATAATAAAATTGAAAACTGTGATTTTGCCAAATTCAAAGACAAATAATTCAGTATGTATATTTAAAATCAAATCGAAAATTATACACATGTAAGATGTTATGGTCACTATCATTCTGTTCAAATTTTGTCTATATTAGTCAAGATTTGTGGCTTCAAGAGTGGAAAAAGTGTCGAAAAACTGAAATTTTGTCAATTTCAAGGGCACATAACTCAGATTGTAACAGTGTGATAATGTTGAAAATTACACATAAGCAAGACCTTGTTGTCAACAAGATTCTTTCCAAGTATCATCTCGATTGGTTAACATAAAATTTTGTAGTTGTTAGAGTGAAAACAAAGTCGAAAATGGCAATTTTGTCAAATTCAAGGGCACATAACTCATGATGTAAGATTCCGATCAAGCTGAAAATTACACACAGGCAGCATATAATGCTTATATATTATATTCTCTCCAAGTTTTGTCTTGATTGGTTAATATTTGTAGATTTTAGAGTAAAAATAAAGTCAAAACCAGCAAAATAGAGCCGAAAATGGCAATTTTTGGCAATTTCAAGGGCTCATAACTCATGCTATAAAATTCAGATCAAGCTGAAAATTTTACCAAGGCAAGATCTTATAGTCAGTATTATTCTGTCAAAGTTTTGTCTTGTTTAGTCAATATTTGTAGTTGCTAGAGTGAAAACAAAGTCAAAATACAGCTGAAAATGGCAATTTTGTCAATTTCAAGGGCACATAACTCATGATGTAAAATTCAGATCAAATTGAAAATTTTACCAAGGCAAGATCTTGTAGTCAGCATGATTCTGTCAAAGTTTTGTCTTGATTGTTCAATATTTGTAGATTTTAGAAGAAAACTAGTCAAAACCTGCTATTTTTGACATTCAAGGGCAGATAACTCAGGTTATACTGATTCAATCCATATTCTTTGAAGGAATCTGAGAAAGGGTCACCCAAGGATCATTCCTGTGAAGTTTGGTTGAAATCCATCCAGTAGTTTTTGAGAAGAAGATTTTTAAAGAAAAAGTTTACGGACGCACGCACGGACGGACAGACGGACGGACGCACGCACGACGGACACACCGCCATGACAATAGCCCACTGGCGTGAAAGGCCAGTGGAGCTAAAAATGCTACAGATGCCTATTTCAAGAGGAAACATTACATTTTTGGACTTCCTCCAAGGTAAAAAAAACATTGTGTGTCTCAAGCAATTTCTTAATTTTCTACAAAACTTTCTGTAGCCCTTATCTTTGCAGCTTCAAAAAGCATCATTGTGTGGAAATAGGTCAACTAACACTTCTATTCATGAATGTTTCCACACAGTGACACTTGCCTCATTCCAATACAATTACACCTGATTTTGATGTCCATATTACAATGGTGTAACCGTAAAAGACAGGGAAAACATTGCGACAAAATAAGAAAATGCCAAATAAGTTTTTTTACCCTTTTGCCTTAATGTCGAATCTTTCTGAAAGCTATGCTGGAAAAGGAGGAAATACTGGAGTGGTGGTCAACATTTTCTCCTTTATGATCAAAGTGTTCTAAATCCTAATTCGTTGCAGATCTATGTTTGATTTGTAAAAGTGTTAATGATTAAATCTTGTATAGTTACAGGTAAAAAGGATTGAAATATTGATTCTTGTATAATTTTCACTATTATTCGACAGAAAATACACATCAAGGTGTTTAAAGAGACATTTCAGAATTTTTTGTCATAAATTTTACAGTTATTTTTATCTGAAAGAGCATATTTTCTTATGAAAATTCTGAAAATTTCAAGCCAAGATATTGCGCTGTTTACGAGAAATTTATATTTTTGTGTTAAAATTGAACAAATTGTTGTGGACAACAGTTCGGATTTATATGCAATTTATCGATTATGTCTCAACTTTAAATGCGTGTTTCTCGCTTATTGGCAACAACTTCAAACAAGAGGGCCAGAATGGCCCTATATCACTCACCTGAAAGAAGTTTGTGACACGCCCACTTTTTTATACAAATCAAAAATTCGTGAACAAATTTTGAAAAGGGTCACTCAAGGAACATTGTTGCCAAGTTTGGTTCAAATTGGCCCAATGCTTCATTTTTAAAGAGTTTTCGTATGATTTCTCTAAGTCTGATAACACTGCCCTTCCACACCCACATTTTTAGACGACAAAGAAAATTTGTGTACGCATTTTTAAAAGTCACTCAAGGAAAATTCTTGCTAAGTTTCGTTCAAATTGGCCCAATGTGTTTTTTAAAGAATTTTCTTAGGGTATCTCTAACTTCGATTAGCCATGCCCTGCCACGCCCGCTTTATCTGACAAATCAAAATCCGCAAACAAATTTTAAAAAGAGTCACCCAAATAATAATTCTTTTAAGTTTGGTTCAAATTGGGCCAACGGTTGATTTTTGAAGAATTTTCTTATGATTTCTCTAAGTCAGAGAAGCCATGTCCTGCCACACCCACTTTTTCTGACCAATCAAAAATTTGCGAACAAGTTTTGAAAAGAGTCACCCAGGGAACATTACTGCCAAGTTTGGTTCAAATTGGGCCAAAGGTTGATTTTTAAAGAATTTTCTTAGCATTTCTCTAAGTCCAATAAGCCACGCCTTGCCACGCCCACTTTTTTTGACGAATCAAAAATTTGCTACAAAGTTTTGATAAGGGTCACTCAAGGAACATTTCTGCCAAGTTAGGTTCAAATTGGCCCAATGGTTGATTTTTAAATAATTTTCTTAGGATTTCTCCAAGTCCGATAAGCCACGCCCTGCCACGCCCACATTTTTTGACGAATCAAAAATTCGCAAACAAATTTTGAAACGAGTCACCAAAGGAACATTCCTGCCAAGTTTGGTTCAAATTGGGCCAACGATTGATTTTTAAGGAATTTTCTTAGAATTTCTTCAAGTCCAATAAGTCACGCCCTGCCATGCCCACTTTTCCTGACAAATCAAAACTTCACCCAAAAATTTTGAAGAGTGTCACCCAAGGAACACTTCTGCCAAGTTTGGTTCAAATTGGGCCAATAGTTGATTTTTAAAGAATTTTCTTAGGATTTCTCTAAGTCTGATATGCCACGCCCTGCCACGCCCACTTTTCCTCACAAATAAACAATTCACCAACAAATTTTGAAGAGTGTCACCCAAGGAACATTTCTGCCAAGTTTAATTCAAATTGGGCCAATGGTTGATTTTTAACCCTTTCACTGCCAAATATTTTTTTCGGACGTGTTTCTCACTGCTGAATTAATTCGAAGAAATTTCGATACCCTGTTCACAAAAACATGCATAAGTTTTGACTCATTTGATGGATTCCTTTCAAATTTTTCAGCACATACAGACAAATGAAGCACCTATATGTGACCAAAATTTAAAGGTAATTTATGAAATGACAATATTTTTTTTCTTTTTTATGTTGTTGTTGTTGTTGTTGTTCGTCCCCATAAATTTGTCGACAAAAGTCGCCTATGGCAGGGACCCCCTATAGTCGACAAAAGTCGCCTATGGCAGTGAAAGGGTTAAAGAATTTTCTTAGGATTTCTATAAGTCTGATAAGCCACGCCCACTTTTTTTGACGAATCAAGAATATGCAAACAATTTTTGAAAAGGGTCACCCAAAGAACATTTCTGCCAAGTTTGGTTAAAATTGGCCAAATGGTTGATTTTTAAAGAATTTTCTTAGGATTTCTCTAAGTCTGATAAGCCACACCCTGCCACGCCCACATTTTTTGACGAATCAAAAATCCACGAACAAGTTTTGAAAAGGGTCACCCAAGGAACATTCCTGCCAAGTTTGGTCAAAATTAACCAAATAGTTTAGGAGGAGAAGATGTTTAAAGAAATGTGAACGGACAGACAGACAGACGGATGGACGGACGGACGGACGACGGACGGTGAGTGACCACAATAGCTCCCCATGAGCACTTCGTGCTCAGGTGAGCTAAAAACTAATAGCATTTATACTCGTTAGAATAACCAATCTTGGCATCAAGACATACTTTTAAAAAATGAAATTGGAATGAAATGTCCCTTTAATTCAAACATACATGAAAATGATAGACAATTTGGACTATTCCTTCAATTAGTGTTCAACCTACTTTTTGGACCAATGAAACTGCACTATATTTCGCATAAACAAGACTGCTGGCTAGTTTATTTGACATTTATACATAGCCATGCACCATCCCCTTTGCAGTTAAGGACAGATCCTCCAGTTGTTACTGCGCAACTTACTGCGCATATCCTAAATAACGAAATAAAGCTGTTTCAGTAATTGACCTTTTTAGCAAATGTATTTTTTACATTTAGTTAATGTTTGGTTGATAGATGACACGACCCTTTTCGGTTATCTCACTTTTCTCTGTTTGGTCAATTAATGTGTAATAGTACTCGGATGGTACATTTCGCTTTCTTTTACGCGTTCAACATGTGGCATTAGCGATAGGAAACGGAGCAACAAAAGCAAAGTTGTGTCTTTATGAGCTAGTCCGCTTCAGATGGACACAACAGATGACACTTTTTATTTTCTAAAGCTGGTAATAAGGAAGAAAATGGGATAAAAATAGTGAAAAAAATTTGGACAGAGCTGCAAAAAGTAAACCAAATTTTACTTATAACTAAGAAAAACACTTGGTTTGATATATAGTTTTCTTTTTTTGTTTTTGTAGGTATGACCAAGCACTATGTCTATACCAAAAAGAAAAAGATTCTTACCGCTGGAATATTTTTTATTATCAGAAACGTTTCAGCCACTTTTGAAAGAATGTTTTACTAAAAATTTCAAAATCATCACTAAATTTTCCCAAATTGATACTCATTTAGACAGAATAAAATATATTGAACACAATAAAGACTTATTTATGTAATCCTAGTCATTTCGAACACCTTTTTTGTGGGTATTTAAGTGACACCTCATTTTTGCTATTTTAGACAAGAGTAGTCTCCATTGAAATCCAATGACTTTTTAATTTGCTTGGTGACCTATAGTTTTTAAGTCGTTTTCTTTTACTTATCATATATTTAAATATCAGTACAGAACAAGAGCTGTCACTGAAAGATGACAATGCCCCCGACACCGCTTTGATTTTAAATTATGGCTAACCTATGTTCAAGGTCAAGGTCATCCAGGGGTCAAGGTCACCAAAGTATGTGCCTACAGAAAGGTAATGTACCAAGGAATGTTGTGGTAAAGTATGAAGCGAATATGTTAAGTAATAAGAAAGTTATGGCCAATGTTTAAGTTTTTGGACGGAATGACGGACAGACGGACGGACAGACAGACAGACCGACAGACGGACGGACAGACAAGTCAAATTTATGATGCCTCCCTATCGGGGGCATAAAAAATGAAAAAATTCTTACCGTAGGAAATAAATGGAGGATCTGTCCTTAAACTTGATGAACTCTTAGTCAGATAGAATCTGTATTGTATAGGTTCTGTGCAAAATAAACATTCAACGCGCTGCGCGCATTTGAATGTTTGATTCGCGTAGAATCCACTATACATCCTCTATCTAAAACTTAATGGAAAATTTCCTGTACAAACCAAAGTTTTGACACTAGTTGAGTATATGCATATGCAAGACAGTGATGGTAATGTTGTGTTCGCACTGTCAATCAGATCAAATTGATTAACTTGATCCCTTAACCCATTACCAGATGGAAATTCTTCGGACTGATCCAATTTGAAAGGAGTTGCAGACAACAATTTCAAATGAAAGTTTGTGGACAAACTGTGATGTCAAACTGAAAATATCTAGAAGAAGACTCACTATGATAATTGGGAATACCCTACAATATGAGAAACAAGTATACATCTTAAAACCAGGAAGATGAGCTACTTAATTTTACAGGGAACATGGAGGTAGAAGAAACAGAGACAGAAACAACTCAAAGTCTGGCTCAGATGACTGAAACACTGAGACGGTAACTGTGCATTAAGGCCCAGTGCGGGGCTACATCGACTATGGAAAACCTGATAACCCTGTTTCTAACAGAAAAGTGCAGATATGGCTTAAGAAAGGAGCAGCTTTTAGCTGCATTGTTACACACGAGGTAGCGACTGGCTCAGGGTGAGACTAGGTTCATGAAACATCCCTGTAATCTTTAATCCTTAAGGAGACGTTGCCTCAAACAACCAGTCTAAATGTGAGGCCTGTAAAAGCGTTAGAACAAGCTGCTAGGTGGCTGATGGGCAGGCAGACGACGGTGATGGACCTTCTTGTTCTTCTCAGTCCAAAAACTTGGTGATGCGGTATAAGACAGTAGTGGACATCTCAAAAACCCTGCACTAAGTCAGCTCAGAGTCTGTCCACAGCAAATTCTCCTAGTATTTTTATTCACTGGAAAGTTGTTTTGCTATTTGTTTCCACCTTGAGTGTGGACGAGCCAGAGCCAGAGTACTGGAGAAAGAATTTCCAGGAAAATGAGCAGCAGGAGAAGGGGGTCAGTAATAAACTGGTGTACAAGGTAATAGGGGTGAAACAATACGACAAAAACCGTATTGCAATATATTGCAATACAGCTGACCCGTATTGCAATACGCATTGCAATACGCTGTATTACTGACATATATCATATTTCACTACTTGTAATCACTCTTAGGTGCATGTGTTCAATGTGTGATAAACGACACTAGTACAGTGTTGGAAATTCTTTCTTTCAATTTAATTAACCTTTAAAATCAAATCAAATGCATGCACAGATATTATAAACAATCAAAAAATGATTAAAGGCCAGCAAAATCATCTTTTGCAGCAATGTTTTCCAACATTGTTCCTATAAGGAATGTCATGACCAGATTTTGCTTTGTGAATACTTTCCATGCTAGCAGACAAGATCTACAATCTACAATGATTTTTTTCTCTGACAATACTTTTAAACCAGCCATGCCAAATATTAGTTGTTTATGGGAAAAAAATAGGCCTACAATCAGAAATTTCTTTGCAGATCGCAAACATGAACCCACTTTTAAATCAAACCAGTCTAAATTTTATTTGTCTTGGCAATGGATGAAATAATTGCATTGGTATGAGTTGTCATTAAGAGCCGGTCGAAATGACCGCCTCAAATCAATTTTCGGTCGGCTAGAATCGTTTGAGTTTCGAAGAATGAAAGAAAACAAAACTGGTAATTTCCATAGAATTAAATCTAATAACGAAATATCTCGTTCATGAGTAAAATATCTGAGTCATTCTTCACATTTTCGGATGGTTTACACACCAAAGGGTTGAACTACAGATCAAA
This sequence comes from Fragum sueziense, assembly GCA_963680895.1. NCBI lineage: Eukaryota > Metazoa > Mollusca > Bivalvia > Cardiida > Cardiidae > Fragum > Fragum sueziense. Next base: position 7,670,068 of record OY804593.1, on the reverse strand, counting down.
AAGTTCTCAATGTAGCGTAATAAAAATACAGCAGCGGCTGCAAAGTGAAAGTAGAAATTGTCAAATCTCGACAAAAACGAGAGATCGTGCTAAGGCTGTTGAAAATGCAAATGGCACAAAAATTACAATCCCAATCTCGGCGATCTGTGCAATAAATTTATAAAATCTGTCAGATCAATGAGTATTAAAATAGTCTCCAGTGATTAGTCAACGCTGGCATTTAGTGGCAAAGACTACATAGTGTACGAAAACCGTCTTCAGCGTTTGTGCCGCATGTACCAACAGTATCACCACACTTCTACCAGATTTGCCTTTCAAAACTATTGTACATCTTTAAACAACAGCCTAAGGTAATAAATAACCTTTTAGTTATACCCACTCCTGACCCTTCTATTGTGGTATTTCTAAAGACCCATTCAAATATATATAAGGGGACAGCCAACAGCTTGGACCAAAAAAAGGTAAGAGATAAGATTTACCAAGCCAAAACAGTGTTTTTTCTCCTTTTTTGTATGGGTCTGTCACCGTCCGTGAAATGGACCCATTCCCAATGCCAAAAAGGGCCAATTTTTCCCAAAATATAGAAAGAAATTTCCCAATATAAAAGTTCAACATTGATTTTTGAAGAAAATTTGCAAGCTCATTTTTTTCATATGGGTCCCCTTTCATATATTGAGCTTGAACATCCACAAACAACAGGAATAGAATCAGTCGGCATGACGACGTAATAGCCTCATGCGCGGATCCAGAGGGGGGGGTCAGGGGGTCATGACCCCCCCCCCTGGAATTGGCTGAAAATTAAATTTTGACTACCGTATTTCACCTAATAGACGCGCCCCGGCGCGATGCAAAACGCCGTGGGGGCGCGCTTATTTCGTACCACTTTTCCTGAATTTTAAAGTGCTTCACTGAATGTAGATAAGAAGGCGCCTAATAGTAGCGCCGGGGAAAAATCAACCTACCGTAAATTATCGATCGAGAGATGTCACTTTATGTAGATGACGTACATATCTTATAAATACACACCGGGTACATGTATAAATCGGCGGAGACGAAGCGACGTAACTGCATGTAAATTCATACTATAGATACGCTAGTTTTATACTTGCGCGGTCGATTTTTATTCATTACGTGGCACTAGTCATTCTTTGCTGCTATTTCCCTACAACCATGGGTCCGAAAAGGTCGTCGTACCCGGCTAGTTTCAAACTTAAATGTGTGGCAATTGCCGAGGAAAAGGGCAAACGTTATGCAGCGAAAGAGTGTAGGATAGACAGGAAAAGGGTTCAAGAGTGGTGCAAGGAAAAAGATCGGCTGATCCAAGCCCCGACTTCCCAAAAGAGAAAACCAGGCGGAGGTAGATAGATAGATAGCTATATAAATTTATTTCGGTAAAAAGATCACAAGTAATACAATTCAAATCGCTAAATAAAAATGCATAAATTTACAATTTAAATGTCAAAATTATATACCGTAGATCTAACAATATTAACCCTTTCCCAAACAAGACCTGGTTTTGACTTCCCTAATAGAAAAGGCTTGGGAAAACATTGAAACAAAAGAAGAAACTGCTGATAACCAGCAGTTTCTCCTTTTGTCTCAATATTTTCTGAGCTGTATCAGACACAAATCTCATCTTTATCAACATTCATTTAGTTGTCTGCAGCAGCTTTAACACTAGATCACACTAAATTTTTGTCGTTTGGGAAAGGGTTAAAATAGATCTACCGTATGTAAAAGAACATTGTCACGATTAGAATTACAAAGCTTTTCCCAAACGACAAAATTTAAAGGTTGTCCAATTTGAAAGGAGTTGCAGACGACAAAATCAATCATGCGAAACGGAGAAAATATGTATGTTATAGCGCAGAAACTATCGAGGCAAAAGGAGAAAATTCTGATTATCAGCATTTTCTTCTTTTGCCTCAAATGTTTTCCCAAGCCTTTTCTCTCAGGGATGCCGAAACCCGGTCTTGTTTGGAATAACAGGATAAAGAGAAAATTCTTATTTCCATCAGGTAGAAAGCTGAAATATCCCGACATAGACACGGCGTTAATGTCCTGGTTTGAAGAGCGCCGATCTGCTGGTGTGCGTGTAACAGGAAAATCGCTAAGACACGAGGCTCTGCGCATGCATAGGGAAAATGGATCCCAGTCATTTAAGGCATCCAATGGATGGTATAAGCGGTTTAAAACTCGGCACGGGATCAGCTTAAGGCGCACCACGCATATCTCGCAACATGCTGTGCAGATAACGGATGATCGCATAGACAAATTCCTTCGATTTGTCACCCGTTTAAGGCGTCTAAGAGGGTATGATCACGCAGATATACTTAATATGGACGAAACGCCGGTCTGGTTTGAGATGCCGGGGAAGTCTACCCTAGCATTAAAAGGGGATAACGAGGTGCGTGTATCATCGACGGGTCACGACAAGGAAAAACTTACGGTGACATTGGCTGCATACGCGGACGGCACGAAGGTGGCACCACTCATTCATTTACCTGGCGTAAGGCCCCCCAAAAAGGAGGAAATTCCGACAGGAATACTAATATACATGTGTGGGGCAGGTAAAAAATCCTGGGCAACGAGGAGAGCATCAAGTTTTGGCTGACTAGATTGTACGGAATCAACAATATGCGCCGCCGTTTGTTAGTATGGGACGCCTTCAGAGCACACATTACCCCAGGAGTGAAGACCCTTGTTAAAACAACTTATAATTCCGACATGGCAGTCATCCCAGGTGGCTGTACATGTAAGCTGCAGCCAGCCGATGTTTCTTGGAACAAACCTTTCAAAGCCAAGTTGGCCGACTTATACGACGAGTGGCTATTTAGTGGACCAGTAGATCTTACTCGCCAGGGAAATCGCCGCCCACCGCCAAAACGTTTACTCCTCATGTGGATCAAAGAAGCATGGGCTTCAATCACACCCGAAATGGTTAGGAAGTCATTCAAAAAGTGTGGAATTTCTGCTGCCTTGGACGGTACCGAAGATCATCTGTTTCAGGTGGATTCAGAGTCAGACGACGACGAGCAGTTTGAGGGGTTTAGCCAGCAAGACATCGAAATAGCAGAACAGGTAAGCGGAATGGTATTGAGGGAAAATGAGAAATTGCTGATTATCAGCATTTTTTTAAATTTTCCCTCAATGTCTTCCCAAACCATTTCTGTCATCTAATACTGGTGTCAGGAACACATGGATTGGGTCCTATGCAAAGCGCCATTACAAAACATTTCAAATAACGATATCACACTTTTTTTTGCAGACGACAAAACACCAAATATCAGCGTTTATTTTTTTCCCGCTGAGAATTTTAGCAGCATCTACAGGGGAAAAGGTTGCTAATCGACACTTTTCAACAAAAGAAATATCATCGATTTCCTTTTAAAATCATTGGAACTAAACCTTCTTTCAACGAGAAGTTACAATGTTTTAAACGGAAAGCCGTGATTTTCAGTTTAGCATAAACCTTTCCCGTACTACTTTTTCAACTTGAAAGTTGCTGCTGATGACTAGATCTAAATAACTTTCATAACGACGTGAGAAGCATGCCTTGTTTGGGGAAGGGTTGAATCATGTGTATTTTGACTATTAACCATTTCACAGACAACAAAATATTATTCCAATCCAATTTGAAACTTGCTGCAGACGACAAAATGGTTGCTCATAGAAGATAGGATTTGTGTAAATATTGAGACAAAGGGAGAAAATGCCGGTCATCATATTGTATTTTCTTCTTTTGTCTCATTATTTCACAAACCTTTTTGCATAAAGAACGTCAAAACCAGGGGTTCGTATTATCACCGGTCGCACGACAAAATCACCATTTTGATATCCCGTCGCGTAAGGTCATCCAGTCTACAGTTATCTGCCAGTCTAGTCCTTTGTCTCGAAAAGGCGCGTGTGTTCTACTTTCGTTTTCGGAATGTTTTGATTTCTTCTTCTTCTTCACTTTACAAAATGATAAAACATACTTCCCGTGGTGTCTTTTCAGGTCTTGGATAATGTGGACATGACGATCTCTGACGGCGAGTCCAATTCAAGCTGTTCGAGTGATGACGATTCGACCGATCAGGATCCTGATAGTGATGGACACTAATTAATGTGATTACCGCCGTTGAAAATGGAGTTGTTTAAAATTTATAGTTTAATAAAGTTTGGTGGAGTTTGAGTTTGGAATTTGTTATTACCGTCTACTCTACAGTCAAGGTAAGGTCGGGTGAAGGTGGGAGGGGTGTCCCATGGCTTCCGAGATCGTAAATATGGTGGGGGCGCGTCTATTAGGGAGGGCGCGTCTATAAGGTGAAATACGGTATATAACTTCTTAATACAAGAGGACCATGATGGTCCTATATCGCTCACCTGAACCAAAATGATATGAGCAACACTTTTGTTCAATTCAATTAATATTTATGACTTTAAGACTGAGAACGAACTTATGGTCAATAGCGTTGTGAAAATCCAACTTATACAAGATCTTATGGTGCCCAACTGTGTCCAAGTTTTGTCTTGATTGATAAATAATTGTAGATTCTAGAGTATAAACAATGTCGAAAGCAGCCGAAAAAGCAGTTTATTTTCAAATTCAAGGGCACATAACTCTCGACTTCCTGATCAGATCAGACTGAAAATCGAACTCATCTGAGATCTTATTGTCCCAACATTGTGTTTTGTCTTTACTCATTGTAGAGTCTAGAGTGTAAAACAGGTTGAAAACAGCCGAAAATGGCAATTCTATCAAATTCAAGGGCACATATCTCTCCACTTTGTGATCAGATCAGACTGAAAATCAAACTCATCGAGATCTTATGATCCCCAACATTGGGTCAAAGTTTTGTCTTGATTGATTAATAATTGTAGATTCTAGAGTGCAAACAAGGTCAAAAACAGACAAAAATGGCAATTTTATCAAATTCAAGGGCACATAACTCTCGTCTTTCTGGTAAGATCAGACTGAAAATCAAACTAATTCAAGATATTATGGTCTCCAACATTGTGTCCAAAATTTGTCTTGATTAGTCAATAATTGTAGATTCTAGAGTGTAAACAAGGTCAAAAACAGTCAAAAACGGCAACTTTGTCAAGTTCAAGGGCACATAACTCTCGACTTTCTGATTAGATCAGACTGAAAATCAAACTTATCCAAGATCTTATAATCCCAAACATTGTGTCCAAGTTTTGTCTTCATTGATTAATAATTGTAGATTCTAGAGTGTTAACAAGGTCGAAAACAGTCAAAAATGGCAATTTTGTCAAGTTCAAGGGCACATAACTCTCACCTTTCTGTTCAGATCAGACTGAAAATCAAACTCATCTAAGATCTTATGATCCCCAACATTGTGTCCCAATGTTGTCTTGATTGATTGATAATTGTAGATTCTAGAGTGTAAACAAGGTCGAAAACTGCCAAAAATGGCAATTTTGTCAAATTCAAGGGCACATAACTCTCGTCTTTCTGGTCAGATCAGACTGAAAATTGAACTCATCCGAGATCTAATGGTCTCCAACATTATGTCCAAGTTTTGTCTTGATTGATCAATAATTGTAGATGCTAGAGTGTTAACAAGGTCAAAACTAGCTATTTTTGACATTCAAGGGCAGATAACTCCGCACTTTCTGGTCCGATCAGGCCCATAATCGAACTTGTCCGAGATCTTATGACCATACTTGCTTTGACCAAGTTTGGTAAAAATTGGCCAACTTTTGTGGATGCTAGAGTGTTAACACCAAATTGTTGACAGACAGACGGACGGACGGACGGACAGACGGACGGACAGACGGACGGACGGACGACGGACATTGAGTGACCACAATAGCTCACCTTGAGCACTTCGTGCTCAGGTGAGCTAAAAAGCCATCATTTGGGCTTTGACCCCCCTGGAAAACATTCCTGGATCCGCCCTTGAGCCTCACTTTCATTTTTTCATCGAGAGTACTTCCTTGGTCTTTATCATTACGGGAAACCATTTTTGAGGCAGAATATTTCAAAAATCCATCTTTAATATTCATAAACAAAACTCTTTCTTTATAGAATGTGATTTAAACTTTCTAGCTACCTACCCATTTTTAATAATCAGGCGTAGTCATCAAGATATTAATGCTGAAAGTTGGTAATGCTTTAACGAAAAAGAAATATTCGCCTCAACCGAATGAGTGCAGGTCCCCACTTTATGACTGACGACGTTTTTGATTGGCTGAAGGGATTGTGCTGACAGAACCAATTCCTTTCAATTTATTTAACTATACTATATTACACAGAGGACTTGTTTTTTTTGCATTCTGTGGTGAAAATATTTTCCCCAAATTTTGTAGAAAACAACACATTTTTCCAAAGGATGGGTTGCAATAAGGGGTCAAAAAATAGATTTTCTTTAAATTTTGTGAATTGATAGGGTTACATAATATCTTTAATTTGTATGTGTAAAAAATCTGGTTTTGGCTTATTTTCCGAGATATGGGTAAATAAAGTGGGTGGGGTAAGATGGACTGAAACACAGTAGGGGTCATTCTAAGTCGCTTATCTTTCTTATTCCTAGCCCCAGATGCGTGAAAATTTGTATGCGTGTCTTGTGATATATGCGTTAAACATTTATGAGCTTACATTTGATATTCCATGTATATCTTTTCCGTAATATTCATTCTTCTTTCTTTCGCTAAATTTCGCTATTTTTTAACGACCAACTTTACCAAACTATCTCCACATGTTTTATTTGAAACACGATTTTTATGAAACTTTACATATGTATTATCCAGATATTAATATAACTTTGTGTGAAATTTGAAAGAAAAGCGTTGGCCCGTTGTTGAGATATTTGACCTTGACCTTGAAAATAACATCAAATTCGGGAATGTCCGTCAAAACTACGCATTGTTGGGAAAATGGTTAGGATTGAATGGCATGTGACAGCCCATTCATAAAATAATGCATTTCACACATGATTGGGTTTTTTATTGTATGATTTTACCGTTAAAATTGATATACTCAATATAATAAACTTGGTCATCTCTCAGAGTTACCCGGTCATTTCATCTAATGAAATCATTGATAGACAGATATTTGTTTAAGGCCTGTCTATACATTTAACATTATTTTCTTTTTGTTGATATTATATAACGTTATATAAATATTTAGCTTAAGTTAATTAATTGTAAGCACATTTGGTCATTTAGTAAAATCATTCACCATGCGTCTTCTCTATAACCATATAAGAAATACAATCTGAAAATGATTAGTTTTCTCCTAGCAAATTGATAATTCTTGTCCATCATAAGATGAGTGAATATAAACTCTTAGACAATTCAAGTTGCATATAAAGCTTTGGTAGTTCTAGCAATCTTAACATAATGCTAATATTTAATTTCACTCACCTGTAGTAGTAATATTAATCACAGCGCTTTCCGCGTAGGTCATGTTTCATGTGAAATATTTAGTTTGATAAGAAAACTGAGAAGTAAAAAGAATTTCTTTTCTTTCACATTCTTCCGAATGGGTTGTACGATACAAACAAGTAAATATTGCTACGAAACTCATTAGGAACAATAAAAAGAAACCATGCTTCCAATCCTTGTGAATAAAATTGGCGCTTTAACTATCACATTTTGGCATTTCCAGAGTTTTGAAGTCATTTTGAAGGTCAAGGTCAAATATCTCAACAACGGGCTAACGCTTTTCTTTCAAATTTCACACAAAGTTACATTAATATCTGGATAATACATCTGTAAAGTTTCATAGAAATCAAGTCTCAAATAAAACATGTGGAGATAGTTTGTTAAAGTTGGTCGTTAAAAAATAGCGAAATTCTTTGAAAGAAAGAATAATGAATATTACGGAAAAGATATACATGGAATATCAAATATAAGCCCATAGATGTTTAACGCATATATCACAAGACACGCATACAAATTTTCACACATCTTGGGCTAAAAAAAAGAAAGATAAGGGACTTGGAATAACCCTTACTGTGTTTCAGTCCATCTTACCCCACCCACTTTATTTACCCATATCTCGAAAAGTAAGCCGAAACCAGATTTTTTACACATACAAATTAAAGATATTATGTAATCCTATCAATCCACAAAATTTAAAGAAAATCTATTTTTTAATCCCTTATTGCAACCCATCCTTTGGCTGGTTTTGGATTCGTTCGCAAAACTTTGAGAAAAAACGCTGCAAAATAATGAATTGGGATTGTATCATACATTATATTGCAATATTCTTGAGAGCATGAGATGCTATGAATGTCTCCTTACTTCCTCGATAATCACTAATCAGTGCGTTTAAAGAAACGTCCGAAGAAAGGAGGGGTATCAATACCCCACCCACTTTTTAAGGTGGCCATTGTGAATAAATTGGATCATCGAGACTCAAGACAATCGACAATTGGAAGTGACTATATGGTCCACTTTCTTCTTTAACTTTTTCTCAAGTTTATGCGGTTTCTTCGGATGGTGATACTACTTTTTATATCAAACAGAAAACAAAATTCGACTTACTGTTGCCTGTCAAAACATTATTTTCAAAGGGAAGTAATCGCGTCAGGTATGGTATAAAACGAGGGACAAATGTCGCAATGGTCGCCTCGGATATCCACGATGGTTAATCACGTGACTCGGAATCTCAGAAAATCATTTTAAATTTCTTTGGCTAATTTGAATTCTGTTTGAAGCAGAGAGGGTGGGAAAATGGGGACCCGGGCAAATGCCAGAAATAAAATTGACGTGGTCATTTTTGAAAAATCAACTGATAAAAAAGTTATTGAAGATCAACCAGAATTTTGGTTGATCGTCAATAATTTTTTAATCAGTTGATTTTTCAAAAAATCCACCATGTCTTTATATAATGTGTGATGTCTTTCTACCTTCTCTGCTTCAAACCGAATTTAAATCGTCCCCGTATTAAGGGGGAATAGAATGCTCCAGTTTCCTAATTTTGTTCCCAATAATAGAATTTATTTATATTTTGTATGCTGAAATTACATGTTATTACCAATTGAAAAATAAAATAAAAATGGATGGTCAGCTATCTTGTTTGAATTCTATAGGCATTCGTATCACATACCCCTACATCGAAAAAATGAACAATTACTTGCACCTGTCCAAGGTCACTAAAATGCTAATAAAATGCTGGATATTCATCGTTTAGTCCCGAAAACGGATTTAAAGTAACGTCTTACATTTGATAAGAACAGAAAACCCCAAATATGTGCTATTATAAACGCGTAAATGTATAAAACAGCATGCTCACGTGTTCGGTTAGATCAACGAAGCTGGAGTGTTTTATGTCAAAATTTACATATTTTGGGAAATATTTCAAGTTCTACTTAATAGAATTTGATAAAACCCCCTCATTGTATTAAGGAACATGTCCTGGTAATAATTCAAAAAGAAAATGTATAGGTCAGCGCACTTATTAGCGAGTTACAGCATTTTTTATCAGCTACACATGAATAAAATGACGCAAAACAGTGGTAACAAACTGCATACACACTTACGACTGTCTTGCTCTAAATAATCGATTTTCATCTTGAGGAAACCAGTTTCGCATAATTAATGCGCTTTTACCGCCGAAAACTGGTAAATTGTAATGATGTGTTATATTATTGAAAATACGGTAGCGAAACATATTGGTACGAAACATTTAATTTCCTACAGTAATGACCGAGTGTTCCGAAAAACTGGAGCATTCCCCCTAGTCTGGTTCCCGTACCTGAAATCTACTACGGATTTAAAAATACACCCAAACACACTTTGAATTTTTAACCGTGACCTGTGTATGCATGAGAGCAAACAAAAGGTCACGTGGCCGTTTTACTATATAATTCATTGAGCGAGTCGTTATTTTCACGCGAGCATTTTTCAATTATTCTGCCTTAGTACTAGGAATATTTTATACAGTCATTTACGTTAATTATTAGAGTTTTGAGTTACAGAAATATTTTTGCAACTTTGATTGAAAAAAAGAGATTTTTTGGCTTGTAATCATTCGTACCCTGTCTCCATCGCCCGTTACCACCATGCAAGTTCAGGATGAGCTACTGCTTTTGAAAACCAGATAAAATCCATTTTGCAGAAGCATTTGAGCTCCTTAGTACTGTCCAAGCGTGAGCGGTAATATTTTGCATGTGCTTGTGCTCTAGATTAGAGCCAATAATGGACAGGTCACAGGATGTATTCCCAGCCTCGGAGCGTGGACAATTATAAATAAACTTATGGCTGAAATATTGTTGAGAGGTGTTAAATTAAAAAAAAGAAATGAAAAGAAAAATATTTTAAACCTTTACCAAACAAGAAATGTTAATGTTTTGACTGTCATGGGCGGATCCAGGATTTTTTCAGGGGGGGGGGGGGGGGGTTCTAGCCCATAAGATGGAAGATGGCTTTAAATTTGTGAATTGTGTAACGATACATGTATAGGCCTACTGTACTAACTTTGTATAGTCAAAATTCGATTTTCGGCCAATTCAAGGCGAGGTCCGAACCCCCTTCTAGATTCGCCCTTAACTGTGCTACAGAGATTGTTTCGAAAATCATTTCAAGAGGCAAATTAATGAAATAGGCTAATTTTAATCAGCAGTTTCCCCTTTTGCTTCAACGTTTTCTATACTTCTATGTACACACGCAAGGGTGGATCCAGGATTTTTTCGTTCCAAGCCCAATTGCCAGGGAGGCGGAGGTCCACGCCCAAAATGATGACTTAAATATGTTGAATTATGACGCTTTGATTAAATAGTCAACATTCAATTTTCGGCTTATTCCAAGGGGCGGGGCGAACATCCCGAACCCCCCCCCCCTCTAGATCCGCCCTTGCACGTACACAATCCTACTTTCAAGATGCCCATTCTGTTGTCTGCAAGAGCTTCCAACTTGAATCAGGTGCCGTTTAGAAAAGGGTTTTAAAAGCTTGAAAACTTGAAAAGTCTAAATAATTTGTCGTTTGGAAAATGGGCTTTAAGAGCAATGCTTTTATTATCAAATTGATCTACCATAATGAATTATCTATCTACATAAGCCTTTCGGTACTGAGATTGTCATCTTCACACTGAAAACGGCATGTTTCGTACATTTTTTTGTTGGGGAAAGGGGGTTAAATACATGAAAATGACAGTTGAACCTGGCGGTTAGGTCCTCAAAAGATCAGTGGATACTACGTTTTCGGAGTGTCAAAAATGACTTAAAAGCCAGTAAAGACCATAATTGGAAGTCACAAAACGGAGTGTGATTCCTCTCAAACTTCTTCTTTCCTCCGTTCATTTCCACTGCACGTTGGATGCTTTGCTCTCAATTGGGTCAGAGCCTCGATCTGGCATTAAAAAGTGTTACTATTTTTAGTAACAAATTGGAAGTGTGTTTGGGTGTATTAAATTCAGTTATTTACACGAATGGGTACCAGTCTACATTCCCCCTTAACAAAATTATTACAGAATTTCTGAATTTGTTGTAGAATAGGTTCTAGGTCTTTCACGCGATTATCCACAGTAGGCCTATAGATAGGGACGTACCTCCACCTGGCCTATCGGCTGGATAAGAATCTGGTGGTTTGTTCCAATATTTTCTCCCATTCTCTTTTCAAAAAGTGTTCTCAACAAGTAAACATATATATATAGATCTACACATTTCTAAATAGATCTATTTTAGCAAGCCGAGGAATAATAATTTCCTAAACGACAAAAATGTAGCCTTGTATGACTCATGTGCGGATCTAGAGGGGGGGGGGGGGGGGTCCGGACCCCCCTTGCATTGGCCGAAAATTGAATTTTGACTATATAAATTTAGTGTAACGTTACATATTTACTCCATATTAAGCCATAATTTTGGCTTGGAACCCCCCCCCCCCTGAAAAAATTTTGGGCTTGGACCCCCCCCCCTGGAAAAAATCCTGGATCCGCCCTTGTGACTATCACTACTGCATCACCCCCTCGCGGAGATTACTACGCGCATCTGTGCGGTGTTAGTGGAAAATTGTTAAAAATAAGAGTAAAAAGTTTCCATAAGATTTGTTAGTTAGTGCAGAGTAAAAGATGAATTATAGGGTTTAAAATGTTAAAAGTCAGAAACAAGCTGACAGTGATAGTTAAAAAAAAACGGTGCGCTGACATTTAAGGCATTGGATGGTTGACTGAGCTAAAAGAGTCGAAAGTGGGCAGTAAAGCTATATGTTGTTAATTGTCGCCTTCGACAGCCACAGCAATTTGGGTTTCAACTTTCCCACTGGTGGTGAACTCGGACAAAGCGAGGAACATTTTTCATGAACACAAGGTACAGATACTTCATGTTTAAATGCGCGTTTAAAAAACAGTTTTACTAGTTTGAGCATGTACACAACGATTTGCACGTGTTTATCCGCCCAAAACAATATGGACGAATCGGAGAGACACTTAGAGGTTATTGTCAGTTTTGTTATTTTATTTCTCTGACTGATTCTGAAGTTGGTATTACAATTCTTGGAGTAGAAGTTTTTTTCCGATGTGAAAATCGTAGTTAACGTTTTTTGAAGGGGACTTGTACGGTTTATTTATGATACCGTGAACATTTTCAATGGCTGTTCGAATTGCAATGACTTTTGTCCTAACAATAGAATGGGTTTTCGGTTAAATATGGATAAATCGTAGGTGTTGTTATAAAATCCCGTAACTGCAGCTTCAATAAAGTTGAGTTTGTGACGTTTTAGATTTACGCCGACGAAGCACTAGTGTTTGTCCGAAAAAACGTCACTAGGTCTATATATACCGTAGTAGATAAAATTTATTCTTTTTCAAAGACGAATTAATGGTATACAATAATCATTTCCAAAACAATAGGCCTATCTGGTATTGCAGCCCCCAATTAGAAGGCTTTCAGTAATGACCACCATATAGATAGTGCTTCGTTTGTCCGTCCGTCCGTTTTTCTACCCGTCCGCCAATTTGTCTAGCTGACTGCTCTAGATGTCAAAATACATTGATTTTATATGTTGAGAAGTTAAAATGTGTGTACTAATTAAGAAAATATGAAAGAAAAATATTAAGAAAAAGGGAGCCAAATTATTTTCAGTATAGATCTATTCTTCTTTTGATTCAATGTTTGCTATAGGCACTTCAACGTCAATTACACAAAACGTGGGAACGACGTCGTATTGTTTGGCGGCGATGTTATAAAGTCATGAAAACAGATCATGAGCGTAAACTTTTGTTTCAGGAGAAATGTAGTAAGACGTCTTTTTTTAACATTTTATCTTTAAGAAATCTAAAATATTGAAACAAATGGATTTAATTATAGTAGCACAAATATACTCCCCGTCATAAGAAAGTAGCCACTTGTCTAATGCAAATGGTCGCCAATTTTAGGATTATTCATAAATGTACCGAAATAAATACAAGATATTGAAGCATGGAAAGTAAATCGAAAACAGTCGAATTACCCCATTAATTAGACTGTTTTCGATTGACTTGCCATGCTACAATTTTGAGACGATTCCAACACATCCAACGTCTACACGTGACGTCATTCCGACAAGACAACCATTATCGGAACGACTACCTGAAAAAGGCAAACGTTACAGATAGGCTAGATTGCTTCCTGAGTTGAGTTCTATCAGCAGTAGAGGCTGATTAACGGATTAGACCATCCGTTTCAGACGTCTTGCGATACCCATAGTCTTGCTACGATGTTATTGACAACATTACCTTCAGTGGGTTAGACAGCATCTATTGTTTTCTAAGGACAATTGCATAGCATGTATTAATACCAACGGTGTTCACACTCGAAAATGTCTTGTAAAAGCGAATCTTATCCTTATCCACTTTCAGGAATTGTTACGGTAATAACAAGTATAGTAATACATTGACAATTATTGAAAGTAAAAGATTAAATGTGCATTTGTAAAATTTTATTCATGTACCGTATGCAGTCAATGTGTTAATTGAAAAGGAAATGCACACAGTTAACTTTTCCCGTTAGTATACTTTAGAATGCATGCCCGTAGAAAGCAATTCCATATGGGCCCTGTCTTGGCCAGTGTCTAATATTGGGGGGGGGGGGGGGGGGGGGGCTAAATTAGATTTGCCATAAGTTTTAAATGTGAAATGATGAAAATTCGGCATTTTTGCCAACTATGAGGGGGGGGAGGCGTCTCCAGAGTCCCCCTGTTCGTACGGGCCTGGGATGTGTGAAACAGTGGATCCTCCTTAGAATAAATGGTGATAATGGTAATGACAAACATTACAGTATAGATCTGGAAACGTTCATTTAGGCTTTTGCGACCAACATGGATCCAGATCAGACTTTGCATGTGCACTGTCTGATCAAGATCCATCTTGTTCTCATTTAATAGCTTATTCTCCACCTGTACCAAATTTTAAGAAGGCATAACGAAAATCTTACCGGTGAAACTCCAAGGTAACGATAAAATGATGATTATTATGATGATGATGATGATGATGATGATGATGATGATGATGATGATGATGATGATGATGATGATGATGATGATGATGATGATGATGATGATGATGATGATGATGATGATGATGATGATGATGATGATGATGATGATGATGATGATGATGTACATTTATATGTCTTTTTTGTTTACTTGCAATGCAAGTTGATAAACATAAACAGTGATATCGTACCATTTCGTTCGGGCGATTAAGATCAACCCACATGATCTCAATATGCGCTTTGTGCACTTGCAATCCGTTTATAACATTTGAAAATAATGATCGATAAAACTGATATTTTCGTGCGTATTATAAATCATATCAACATACCTTAGTAACTTCCATTTGAGTGCATCCTTTCAAAAAGACGGAAAGAGAAGTAAAACAAAATACCACGTGTATTGTTTACAAAAATCCGGATGTGACATGAAGTATCTGTACCTTGTGTTCATGAAAAATGTTCCTCGCTTTGTCCGAGTTCACCACCAGTGTTTCCTATGTACCTAGTCCTATGTACAGCAACGTGGGGTAACGCTTTTGCTCAGAAAAATTCCTGTGGCACCGGCGGAATTTGAACCCAGGACCCTTCGATTCCAAAGCCCGCGTCCTACCTCTAGACCATGGCGCCCCTGGTAATTTTTTGCATATGTTTCGTTTTACCTCAGACATCCTAGCATGGCTACATTAAAGGGATAATAGCTGTGAAAAAGGAAGAAATACCACAAAAAAATATTTTTTGTTTTATCGAGGTCTAATCATCTGATATTATGAAAGAAGTCTTTTCCGCCTGTAACAGAAATGTGTATTTGCGTAGTTTCCCCCTTTTACAATGTATGTCAGTAGGTAATGTTTACAATTTCAAGTGCGAGTCGGAAGTATCCGAGTTCTGAACGGTAAAATACGAAAATCAACGGAATTCATTTTCAAATCGTGTGCACGCATTGAAATGACGTCAGAGAATATAAACAGTAATATTGCAAAATGTGACATGTCTCGGTAAAAGGGATCTTCTGGTAATTGTTAAAGTACCAGTCCTTGTCAATCTATGAAGACTGCAAAGACTACCCAGGATCGGAACTTTTTACTCTAAGTTAGTTTTCTGAATCAAGATTGTTCTTCCTATCTACCTGTAATATATTAAATATCCGATTTCAAAATTCGAATGAGGTTGGTGTCCGATAGATGTTATCTCAAAATTCAGTTTTCAACTAACTTCATAGAAGCACGCCTTTAGCGTGACGGGACACGTTAATACGGATGAGCACTGACTCTTTCCCAAACATGACCTTGATTGAATGCCCTTACTAAAAAGAGTTCAAAAAGCATTCGTGCAATCTGAGGAAACGCTGATAACCAACATTTCCCCCTATTGCCTAGATATTTCACCAGCAGTATTTTACTAAACCCTATGTTTATATACTCATTTTGTCGTCTACAAAACATTCAATATTCCAATTTATGAAAAGTTAAAATTATTGCCGCATGGGAAAGGGTTAAGTACAACAATTTACAACAATTTGAGGTGAACCCTTTCCCATACAAAACCTGATCCGGACGCCCGTATTTGCTAAAGCTGAGGAACCACCGTGACAAAAGAAAGGAATGCTTATTATTAGCAGTTTCTCCTTTTGCCTTTATATTGTCTAAGCTATTTCTTAAATATTTTACATTTTCAATGCCATTTATTTTGCAGTTTGGATCCGATTTCAATTGGAAATGGAAACAGTTATTTTTTGTCGTTTTGTGAAAGGGTTTAACATTATTAATAAGAAAGCACGCACTGGAATCCCGTGGAAATCGAAATGTTTCAAATTTGTGACCCGTCATGTTAAAAGGGACCATATGGGAAGCGTGGAAAGTATCGACCTTGGTCAGTCTGATCTGACTGCGCAGACTGACTAGGATCGGAACTTTTGATTCAAAGGTTATTTTCTGAATCTAGAATGGTTTATACATCTTACCTTATTTACATTTTCCAGAAGCAAAAAATGATTGACATCTGTTGAGTCTGGTTCATTTCGCGACATTTGATTTTATAGACTTCCCATTAGGCCCTTTTCTGCGTGACGGGCAACATTCATGAAATAACGGGAACTCATTTAAATTTGTGACGCACACTTTCCTGTGTATCACATGATCAACCGACTGTATACGGATGTTCACGGCTGTGACAAGTACCCGTTATGCTATATTTAGCCACGAATGTAAACATATTTTGAGCGCCGTGGAAATGTGAGAATACCAACATTTATACGCTTGTTGTGGGTAAACCGCGCATGGTTACTCGCTTGAAATACGGTCTTTCTGCATCTTTTGTTCATACTTTAAAAAGGTAAACCTTTTTTGAGGCAAATAGACAGTTTTTTTTCACAGCTATTATCCCTTTAATGATTTGGATATGTCATGTAGCCATGGATATTTTCATGGTGGTGTCTAGTCAGAAACTTTGTGAAAATAATTGAAAACCAATATTGATTAAACCATGTTTCATATCTAATTTGCGATATGGTCATTACAATAAAATGTTAAATGTTAAGTAGGGAGTATACTCGTATTTTAACTATAACAGCTTGAAAAGTTATTACAAAACAACAGTACCCGTGACTTTTATTCAATATTTTACCACCCGGTTTATGAATAGTCATAGTTGAACAGTTAACCTGTTTAAAACACACACTTGAATGATCATTCATGGAAAGACTCATGTGACAATACATAGTAGCAAGATTGTTCTTTTCTACAAACTTTGTAGTCCCTGCCCTAAAGACTCTAAATACCAAATATGAATCCAATCAAACAGCCGGTTCATGAGAAGAAGATTTTTAAGATGTACCCTATTTACACCCTTTTTGGTCCCTGATGGGGCCCCAAGGTGAGCTAACTCTATGATTTGTACAAATCTGATGCGGCTTCCCATGGGGGATACTTTCTGCCAAATATGATTGAAATCCGTCCAATGCTTCTCAAGAAGAAGTCGAAAATGTTAAAAGTTAACACGCGACGGATAACGCACAGCGCACGACGACGGACAAAAAATGGTGGCAATAGGTCACCATGACCTTCGGTCAGGTGACAAAAAAATGCTGATCAAAATTGGTTGAAATGAAATAACATTATTTAGTTATACAGGTATTGCACAAAGAATCATAACAACTTTGAGTCAAATTCAAACAATAAGAAAAGGATAAACATTCAGCGATTATTTTGGGCCGCGCCTTTGCGCCACAAGCGCAAGTAATTTACGTACGGCGCTTCAAAAATGAGCATCCGCGCCAAATTGACGCATAGCTTTTCCGTATGACCCGGTATTTTTACCTGGGCGCACCATTTAAAGCTACTATTTCCCAGATTTGGACCCAAAAATTGTCAAATACAAACGAAATGTACACTTTTTAAGCTTTATATGACCTGATTGAATGATTACGACAAACTATTGAAGCAACGACTCATTTTTTCGCAATTTGATACCAAATTCATTAAGCGATATCGAAAGTAGGTCAAAACAGTAGGACATGCGACTTTCTTAAATGACGTCACAACATACATGATGACGTCATATTGAAATTCAAGTATGAATCTCGTTTGAATCATGGTCCGCGCTGTATGCGCATGTGCAACAATTTCAAAATAATTCTAACCCCATCAGTGATGGGGTTGAATTTAGGTTTGGATTCTCCCTAAATTCAGCTATCTGTCTTGTAATTTCGGCTCATTCTCTGTCTGAATCGCATATTATTAACCATCCCGAGGTTGTCAACACAAAAGTTTTGCATATTTTTTCAAAAAATTTCATTTTTTGCAATTAGACCATCTGTTACCGTCGCCCTTTAAGGAGGTACTTTCTGTAAAAATAGCACCAAAGTGTTTCATACGACTTTAACTAGCCAATCAAAACCGGGAACAATTGGGGAATACCGATTACGTCACCAGCCTGGCGATAGCGGGACGACAGTCGGCTATTCCGTAGATCTGCCGAATGTCACCGAGTGGAATATTTTGTTCTAATTTGAATCAATCGGTTATCTCCGTTAAATTTTGTATGCGGAGCAAATCGTTAATCGATTTTATTTGGATGATAAACAACAAACCATTGCTTCACTCCGTAAATCGGAAATATTGCAAATCGAAGAAGTTTGGATGGTCGGAAATAGGAACATAAGCCTACCGCGGTTAGACGCCATCGACCCCGAAAATGAAAGTGGGTCGTTCCGTTTTGGTGCTCCTGTAGGTTTTTATCATTTCCCAAACATGACCTGGTTCTGACGTTTCTAGAAGAAAAGTTTTTGGATTATAATTTTGAGACAATAGAAGAGAAAATCAATAGCCAAAACTTTCTGCTTTTGCTTCAATATTTTCCTTGCTTATTGTACACTAAGTCCATTTTTGTTAAGTTCAACCTTGCCATCTCCAGCAGCTTTCAAATCGGACTTTTTTATCTTTGTCGCGAATGTCAGTAAAATTGGACCACCCCAAAGATCTATTATTTTAGAAAGGGTTAATCAATTCCAGTCTTTTCCCAAAGATACACATTGAAAAAAAAAATGAGGGGTAAATACTCATTGCATCAAAATGATCTGGAGCTCTGCAAATCATCAACCAAATTTATCAACGGCAGAGTGCAATGAGTCTGAGCAGGTCGATTACACCGATGACAGTTATTGGTGAGTTTCCTGGTAGTGGATTGCAGACAGTGAATGCTGATACCGACTATACTGATATAGTTAAGTGAATGCAGAAATATAAAATGATATAACAAAGTTTGATAATTTAATGAAAAATACTTTTGAAATATGCAATTTCAAATAGCACAAACAGCTTCCAGGAGATGTGATTTTTAGGTCTCAGAAATGTAAAATTCGTTTTCGGCCGGGGGGCTTCGCCACCCTGGTTCCCCCACCGGGGTCAAAGTTTAACTAGCCAAGTGCCCCAGGGGTCATGCGGCGTAGCTATGACCGCTGGGTTTCCGAGGAAGGGTCTCCAAGCTCTTGGCTTGAGTTTAGATTCTTAAAATGAGATCGAAGATGACATTAACGGCATTTACACTTCCACTATTGCATTTAATGGAAGTATAGAACATATTGTTAGGATCACCGAATATAGGTTGGAGTGGTGATGCAAGAGACTATGATACATCAGTGACTGCCATCTCGCCTAAGATGATAGGTCAACCCACACACAATTTCATCAAGATGCAAATAGAGTTTATCAAATAAGTCTCATGTTCTTGTTTGTTACCATTTCGCGAATCTCACCATATAAGCTAAGTGGTACTTGTGCATTTTCAAATGATATAACTCTTCCTTGTTTTCAGTGGTACCTTTTTAAGCTGTTTATCGCTTACAAACTGATAACAATCTTTTTTAATTTTGCATTTCAATTTTGCTTTTATGGATCCGATTGCTGCCACTTTACTTTTATGTAAAGGATCATAGAAGCTTTTCCTTTGTCTATGCATTATTTCACCATCTGAAATCACAATACATTCAAGAACCTTACTCCAATCAAGAAGAAGCAGATGCTTGGTACTTGAATGAAACTTTCTACTGACTACATTGGTTGCCAGACTGTGGCCAAATTTAAGTAGTCTTGGTTAGTCCATATACAGGTCATGTGCTAAAACTCGTGATACACATATTTACCAAATAAGGAGAGAGAGAGAGAGAGAGAGAGAGAGAGGCCTTGTGGCTATCAAGAACATTACAAAAATTGGAACTATGATCAACAACTTACATGGTAAGGGAAGTGTTAATAAAATGTGTTGGTATTTTTTATGGCATCAGTATAAACTTTGAACAGAAAAGATAAAAAAAAAAACCCTAAATTCTGCCAGCAAATGACATAATTTTGTTGTATATGCTACAATGCGAGTATCACTTGCTGGTCTGGAGAGGATGCCATCCTGCATGCAATGTAGCAGCTGTCTGACCCACTAAAGTTGGATAAATGATGGACTGTAAGACAGATCAATCAGCTCCATAACTCATGAGTCTACCAGTTACTCAACCAGAACTTCTCTGTGACTTTGTTTGTGATAGAATAGATATATATGAGCATCAATGTACACAAAGCCTAATGGATATACCATTACCTAAGATCTTTGATTGCACTAACTGTTCATGTAGCTTCTCTTAAGTAACCAGTGTGTATGTAGGCCTATATACGAAACTTGATAATTATCACTAATTCAGATTTTAGTAGGATGTCATGATATATTACAAAAAGAAAAATTCCATCACAATTGGTGGTCTCATAAAGTTTTAAATGGGACATGTGATTCTAATGAATTTAGAAAATAAATGCTTTAACTGGTTAGGACGGCAAAATTGCTCTATACAGTGTATTGTGTGATATAGCCACTAAAGAAGTATCATCATTTTGATTTTTGTTGAAATGAACTGTGTCTCAAATTTGTATTTAAATGAAGAACTAAATTGCATATACACTTAAAGACACTTCCAACGCAACACTTACAAATTTCATTATAATTCAGTAAATAATGCAGTATATTTTATGAAATTTTCGGCAAATATAAATCAACTACGTTTACATGTTTTCTGTAAATTTCATCAAAATCGATTGATCCGAACATAAAAAATATTTAGTTTTTTCACGAAGACTCAAATATAAAAAGTCACAAAACCCCAGGCAATTGCAGAATTCAAAAGCAGCGTCACCAAATCATGCTTATATCTCGCTCCACTGCTTCATAAGATTTAATAACATGCGTTCACGTGCGAAGCAATACTAGAAATCAAATGCACCTATTTAGTTTAAGAAATAATGCTTTGTATGTCAGCATTGCACAAAATAACTGAATTTGTTACAAGACATTAGTTTTTCGCCCTTTTACTACAAGAAATGTTCAACAACTGGAACAGGAACTTAAAATGGACGAGCTAAGAATGATCCCACAAAGATTCATCATCAATTATGCTTTATCAATGAGAAGGGGATGTCTTCGTGTAATTTAGGTCCATGACGGACACACGGAATGTTAGCAGAATGTCATAAACCTTACTGATGTTACATGAATAACATGAATTTACGTTATCAGCTCGCACAGCTTTTTTGCGACTTTTTGTTTTCAAGTCATATTACATGAATTGAAAATTTAATCATTTTTACTCAATGTTTCGTTATGAAAATTCCAGATATTATGCAATTATGAATGAACTGAATTTGTTGAAAATTTGATGAAAGATGGTTCATTAAATTTTAAGTTATTACCAAAAAGGTAAGTGTTGCGTTAGAAGTGTCTTTAAGTGTATACTGTATTTAAAGCACTTATTTTATTCTACATATTTTCTGTTGTCAAATTCTGACATTTCACAGCTCAAAAGGCTACCGTCAACCTAAATTTAGATGTTTTTTTTTTATCATTTTGCATGGCATATTCAATTCTATATCGGATAATATACTGAGAGGCAAAAGAAAGTATACACTTTTTGTTTTTCGATATCTCTCTTAATTTCCATCATATTGACTAAAAATTTTGTACAATATATTCCTACTTATAAACCAATCATACAATGTAGTTAAATTTCACGTGAAATTGCTTGAATACACATACTCTAGCTACATGCCGATTTTGCAAATTTTGCACGTGCGACTTAGTGGAGCATCAAATATTGCTGTTAATTCGTATTCAATTTCTTTATTATTTGTCACAACAAATCCCAGCGTTAAAATTTCTCTAACACTATAACACAATATTCAGTGGCTGGTAGAATTCGATCAATATGCCCCTTTTTGCCATCAAGGCCCATTTTTCTATGACACAGCATAACACGAAAGAAACATGACACTATAAATAAAATGTACACTTTGTCGTGTAGCATAGGAACATTCTGTGCAAATTTTATCAAACCCCGCCCATAAATTTAGAAGGAGTTATGCCAGATAACTTGTTTACATCATGTCCCCTTTTGCCATGACGCATCGTAATATGGAAAATCACTTACAATGCACGTATGGTCCTAGGTGGCTAGGCACTTTCTGTGAAAAAATATCCAAATTCCTTCATAAATGCAGGGATTGTGTCAATGGGAATTCTTGCATTAATTAATTGATTAAAGCCCCCTTTTCGATGACGTTGTGCCTTGCGAAAGAAACCCTCGCAACGGAAGGAATGACGGATAGACGGTAGGCCAAGAAGTTTACATCAAACAGACGACAGCGTTTCAGTGGCGTTTAAACATCACAATAATCTTTAAATCGTTTTCTCAGAAAATGTTGAAGAACTAGGTTGTATACTTATTTTTGCCTCTCAGTATATTATGGTTATACTTTAGATAGCTTTGTATAGAAAATGAGTATTGTGCCAATTTAGAATATAAAGATGAACGACTTTGACATTATCTAAATTACCATAACACAAATCAAATTTGAAACATGGTAAAAACAAAGATTTTTTTATTATTCTCTAAAGGTATACCACAAGGTGTTTGTACACATCATTTTAAAATCTCCATGACAATGCAACACAAGTCATTGAAGTTCATACATCATTGTTTATTTTAGTATATAGCTTTGTATTCAAGAGTTTGTGTACAATAACAAAACAATACGTAAACTAACAGATATATTCACTATTTTTCACATCTGACCTTGAATTTGACATTGACCTTCACATTGAAAGCATTTTAAAAATATATCATAAAAAGGATCAAACACACTGTATGAAATAAAATCTGCTTTATTTGACATACAGATATACGTTAAGTCAGTACAAACAATCATATAAGAAAGCCCATTTGGTTTTCATTGTGGCGGCCATATTGGACGCCATCTTGGATTTTGCAACAAATAAGAATCTTTTTCTAGTCTTACATGACAGCTTTATCTAGAATATGAGCATTGTGCTGATATAAAAAAAATCAAAGTAACACTGACGTTGATTTTAATGACCATTATGTATATCAAAATTATGGGAAAACTAGTAAAATACAGTTTTCCATTATTTTTCACTACGGGTCTATAGACGCCATCTTGAATATCTCCATGGAAACACAAGATATCTTAACCTTTATGTTAAATTATTGAAGCCTATATATTGTAGTTTATTTTGGTATATAACATTCCTGGCTTTTTATGCAAACTTTTGAGTAATAAGAAAAGAAAACTGTTAGATGACGTATTTTTTCACTATTTTTCACATTTGACCTTGAATTTGACCTTGACCTTGGCATTTTGACCATTGTAAAATGTATCACGAGAAAGTTCAAAGCTAGTATATGATATTAAACCTAGTTTGTATGATGTGTAGATATACATTAAATCAGTACAGGCAATCATATACAACAACCCCTTGTTTTCAATTCTGGCGGCCATCTTGGACGCCATCTTGGATTTCTCAGCTTGTACCAACATCCAAGACTTGATATTTACCGTTTTATAAACTTCAGGATATGACAAACAATTTGGTATAGGTTAGAAAATGTGGTACTTTTGTGATCACCTACCCCATGAAATAGGCCACTTTTTCAGTGAAAGTCACTCCACTATAATATAGTCTACCTACTAAGTCGAAAAATGTGACTTTCGTAGGCATTCTCTGAACATGGGCGACTACCATGCCCAGTGATATCTTCAAGGCATGGTACGTACGGCTTGCCCGGTAGTCGCCTCTAGCAGGCTATATTGGTTGAAATAAACTAGGTCAAAGGTCATTCGGTACATTTTTCGCACATGCTCCCTAAAATAACCCATAACTTACTCATTTATTAAGCTAAAACAATCATTTTGGTACCTAAATAGAGCTGATGATTTGTACTGTACCTAAAACATCAATATGCAACTTTACGAATTTGTGTTTTTGTAATTTTTTGATAAATATAGCGAAAATTGTCCAAAAAATCACAAAAATATTTTTTTTTCGAAAAGTAAAAAAATCATAAAAAATACAAACGGTATGTTTGGATGATTGACATTATACTTAAAAATTGCTTAGACACCTACTGATTACTGATATATATTTGCTTACAGAATTAGTCTTTAACTTAACCTTGTAGCCATAGCTAAAAGTGGGTGGGGTAAATTTTCCAAAAAATACAAAAAACACAAACATTGGTGTAGCAATACGCCTTTCACATAAATGTTATTCTACGATATTTGTTCGACGTTTTATTGCAAATTCTTGTTTTAAAATCATATTTTCAGGAATTTTTATAGCTTTCGATGCATTTTCCTAAAATATAATAAGATTTTAAGGAAAAAAACATTGATATAATTAAAACATGAATAGAACTATATATAGTTTATATCAACTTCACAAAGCCAAAACAATGCCTCTCTGAACGAATACCTAGTCATTAAAAAGTGCAATTACATAAAACAAGACTGAAAATAAAACAGAAATTAAGAATAATCAGCAGCTGAAAGTATTCATTTCACTATCTCACTATCATAAGACATTAAAGGTAAGCATTTATGTTTCAACACGTTTCGTTCATTGATAATGTAGTTTCTTTCTGTAAACCGAACTTTAAATTTCATTATTGCAATTTTGGTAATTACACCTGGTAGCCGTGCGAGAACATTCGAACATGTAATAGCATTTTTCAACATGTATATAAAATGTAATTAGGAACGGATCTATTGGAAAAAATTATCACAATCATCAGGCCGACTGTTCTGATACGCTGTTATGGTATATCATATGGAGGTCTATATAAGTGCCCATGAAGGCACCAATACATGTATAAACTTAGATATGTACATGCTTTCATTAGCTACAACAGGAGATTAAGTCCTTTGGTCTATTTGATTTTGTAACCAATAAGCTTTTAATTGTTTTAGAAATTGAGCTAAATATGATTCTGTATGTATCTTTAATTATGCAAATCACTCGATCTTTAATATAACAGATTACATTATGTTACCGGTGAATATTAGAAAAATAAAGACACAACGATCGGTAGCTCATCCATCCTGCACAATCCTTACCATGTTAATTCACAACTGATGGGTTGTGGAGTTGGCACCAAGGAACTCTTTGAACATAAGTAGTGGAAATATATGAACCTGTGGTTGCTTTTAGCTAACCTCATTAGAATATACCTGATAAACTTCTGGGCATTGACTAACTTGTAGCATAACTAAAAACTCTTCATTCCATAATAATTTTCGTTATAATCAAATGTGTATCTTTCATTTGTATATGTATAGTATTGTTGTACCTTATCATAAAACATACGAAAAAAGAGAATCCTATGACCACAAAGCAGAGTTCATTTGCTTCCAAATCTTAATATTTGTTGATGCAAGAGATTCTCAGTATCCACGTCCATTTGTGAAGTTTAAGGGCACTAAACCCCCGGACTTATTTTGTAGAATCAGAGACGTAATTACAAATATTTCTGGGAATGCACCTTTGGGAAAGAACTTGGGAAGGGAGTGTGCTCTTCGGCAACAGGCATTGTTTCAGAAGGTCTGAATGATGAAGGCTTGATCATATCAGCTATTCTTGGATAACTATTTACGTCGAATAACTATTGTGGGACATTTCATCCGTCAATAGATGCGAAATATATCGTGCATCTTCGGCGTCATCAGTGGCAACAATGATTGACAAGGATATCCAGATTTTTAAAATCCAGATACCCTTGTCAATTTGCATGGTAACGGGACACGCTGGAAGTGGAGGTAAAATTACACAAAGTGTTTGTATCTAATAACGAGTGGAATACCTTAATCATCTACCAGACTTGACAACGCTTTTAGCGAGACCTCTTTTTGAAAGGGTTGGAATACGATAAAAAAAACCTAGAATCGTATGGCAATTTTGTTTCATGATCTCTAAAACCTTTCAAATGGGTATTCTTCCGAGATAATGCTGTGCACCACGCAACTTAGTCTGATTTCTAGTCTAACTATGTCTTGCTGTTTCTCTATTGCTGTTCACAGGTACCTGTACCACAATTGAACATGCATTGATGTCTTTAAATCATATTCGCCACATTCATACCGACGACTAGACCCAAGCTTCACACAGTGTTCTTCTTGTACATAGATTGTCTAATCTATTTCAATGTCTACATTGACTAGTCTGTGCTCATGTTTAGCGAATCAAACTTAGTTGAAGAAATTTCGTCGCACTACGAGAACGGTGGTCCGGTAAAAACTGTTCCTACTGATATACAATGTATAGTATCACGTTTACAGTGTTATAGACATATTCAAACATTGTTATCAATAGCTTTTACATTAAAGTGCCTGCACTGTAACATACAGTTTATACCATGATTCTGCCATTGTGTCTTAACAGGGGATCAAAACGTTTTGAGCCTCGCACACACAGAACCAGATATTCGTATTAAAACTTTTTTTTGTTTTTCCTCTTATACTTCTTCGAACTCCATACTATACTATTTCTCCATCTATTTTGCCAATAGTTAACCGGTCATCTACAGTAGCAGTCATTTAATCAATTTTCATCTTCTTGACTTCCCCCATCTTTTGATGTCTTCACCTAGAGTTTGATGATTGCAAAAAGGAGAGTACTCTCCATAAACTACGGACAATTGCTCTTCACATTTGGCATATTTAGCCTCCTGGACTAGAAACATCATCGCAACCCTGTTTTCAATCTTGTCCATTTGTTCGATATTTTGGGGGTAGGATATTGTCCCTTAAACAATATTTTTGTGGCTATATCATAACATCTAGCAAGATCATCTCACAATCAATCTGCATTTGAAATATTTATACTCGTGCATAACAGTGTAAAGTAATATACTATCCGAATGGAATAAATACCCGAGGCTCAAAACTTTTTGATATCTCCTTGTATTTATGAGAAGAACTCCAACTAAGTCCAAATGCTGACACCTCAATACACAACGCCCTACAAGCATCGGACACTGGCGTACGAAGGTTTATAATATTGGGGGAGCAAACGTTAAAGTAAATGGAAATATGGGTGTATTATGGGGGCATAGCGAGACCAGGCCCCTTTTCTAAATTATTGGGGGCCTTCCCCCGCCCATCCCATCCCCCCCCTCTTCCTTCGCCTATGTCGAAAATAATCACAAATGGCCCAAATTTCGTGATTCAATATCTGATAGTTTGAATTTTTGCAGGTTAACTAGCGTAGACGGAATATTTTCAATTCACTTTGGTAACATACTGAAAGTTCCGTTTAGTTCTTATTAAGATTGATCATATTGTCTTTCACTGATTATGGGCCATAACATTTATGAATGTCAACCAAACACATCCTCGACCTTTTTTACGCAAATACATGTAATTCCAATGGTTCTTGTGAACGTACTGTACTGCGGAGTGTTTTCTCTCCTCTCTTCTAGAGTACTGCCGTTTGCATACGGGTTGTTGTTGTTGTTGTAATTATTGAGAATCGCTCTCAAGATCAAAAAAGAACAAAGATGATTCCTGTTGGTAATGGTGTTTATTTCGACGAGTTCGCTTGCATTTTTTTCAAAACATATTTACAAATTATAACAATGTACACATAATTGTCAAACACAGAATGGCATTCTATAACACAGACATAAAAAGATGTGACTTATTCATTTTACAAATGTCGTTTAGAAATGATTGAAATAGCAGCATTGTTTCTAAGATTATGTTTCCTAATTTAACAATAAGTTGAATGATAATTAAAAGTTAAATCAAAATTACAAAGTAAATTTAAACATAAATTCTGGCTTACCTAAAAAGAACAAAGATGATTCCTGATGGTCATAGTGTTTAATTCCACGAGTTCGCTTGCATTTTGAAATTACTGTGCGAACTCGCAGATTATATCCGATCTTAGTCGGACACCATCGACCAATCAGGATCCATCTCCACACCGATCCAACCAATGAAAATTGCCGAAGATCAAAAGGCGGTAAGCTTTCTTATGTCAAAAAGGTGTAAACATGTCATATTTTTGTCGGCGTCAAACAGATAGATTAAGCCGATAGCTGTTTCCTTAAACAATCGGACAAACGCCTCTGGCTATACAATGTAATAATTCTTTCAAAGAAAGTTTGATTGGTTTCCGGCCAACAAATAATCTCAAAGAACTATAGGCATTTAGCTGTCAAAATAATTAAGCTTTCCCCGAGGCTAGGAAAAAGTTTAGAACATGATATTGATCAACTTTTCAAGACTGTTGTTGACTTTTAATGAAATGATTTTTTCAAAAATTTTAGACTGAATTGTACCAGATTTAGACACAATATTTTGCAGCATAAAAATTCCCCCTCCCTTATTTTGCTTTATTCCTATAAAGCTAATAAAGGTTATGGTATTAAGGTTCCACAGTCAGTACATATTATAAACTCGTACATATATATCATATTGAAAATTGTTCGAAATCAACAAATACATGGTATATTGATCTAAAATAAATGGCGAATAACTTTAAGTATAACCATCAAAATCTAACATACACATGAATTGATAAAACAACTATATAGAAAATATATGTAGGTCGACTGATCTGCTTAAATTGACCTTCTTTTCAATATTTCGGAAGCAGAATATTTTTGTGCTTTGAGTAAATTAATTACATAGGGATTTTACAATGTTTCTAAGGCTTTTGTTTAAAACATATCAACATGTACAATGGTTCAAACATAACACAACAGTTCAATCGCTATAGCTCATATTGGATTAACCCAGAAGCTAAATTCTTAACACAGAAAGTGAGAGGGAGACCAAAACAGCAGAAATCCATTCAAGTCAAAAAGAAACAGAAAAACATACGGGCACAATGGTCTCGTGGATGTAATAAATGCGCATAATATTACACCATAACAGGACTGGTTATTATTCACTAACTCTCAAATCTACACACTCATTCCCTTTCTCTCAAAACAACCAGCCGCTGTTAGTGAGAACCACTTGCTGCAAACATTCTAAGACTCATCGTAAATGCAAAAGACTGACTAGATTCTGTGCTTTGACGGTCCCTAGCAAACTCTCCATGTTGAACATGCAATTTGTTACTTTCCCAAAAACATTTTTATAGTTAAGGAAACAAATAATTGCTAGTTTCATAAAGAGCTGACCGAAATTTTGAACAAAATGTTTTGCCAATGAGTACTATCTTTGTAACTTTACCATTATGTGTTTAGTTTACAAGATGTACTAAAAGCTTTATCTAAACCGTTTAAATATTTATTATTATTGACCTTTGAGTATATGAAAGCATTGTATTTTCATTTCCCTGTTTTTTCTTTTATATGTGTCTTATACAAATAATATATTTAAAATTATGTAAAACGTCATTAATTGTCTTACATAAGAGAGATCCTAGTACATTACTTTATTGGTACAAGATACTCTACGTATTGTTAATCATTATTTCTTGTAAATTATGTTAGAATTATTATTCATGTAAAATCTCATTTGAATAGCTAAGTAAATACATAAAACATTAATTTCTACTTTGGTGCATTGTTGACTCTGTATCTGTTTTCTTGGGTAGGATTGTTTTAGTTCTCATCAGTTCTGTCTTTTAAGTTGTTCTTGGTGGACAGCTCGACTATGAATATTTGGCGTTGAAGTTGCACTCCTTTCTCGTTCATTGTTTGGTATTTTATTTCCATAATTTCTGTTGCACTGGTTATTTCACAATTATTTTCGCATAATGCTACACTGATCATTTTTATTTTCTAGAACTGTTTTCTGATTATTCTTTATTTGTATTCTTTCTAATTTCACGACAATGCACTGATATTGCTTCACCACTCATTTTCTATGACTTTTGTTATATTTTTCATCACTAGAATTCACGTATTTTACTATTTACAGTTTTTGTTTACTCTGATTTAGTGAAGTAGCACATGAAGAATTTCTTTCATCACTGTATGTATGTCCGTGTGAGGTGAATTGCCTCTGTCTGTGTACGCCATCGTGTTTGTGTTCTTCTAGTATGTGGATGTGGGGAACATCTCTGTATACTTTATGTAACTCGCTTGCTAAGTGGGAGGCTGGGATCTTCTAGATACCCACCAAGTGTTATGATGTTTTTTTGTTGCGTTATGATGAGATTTTGTTCTTCTCTGCCATCAAGTGTACTGCAGAGAATTTCTCTCTCTCTTATTTTCTCTAGAGTACTGTACTTTGCATACGGGTTGTTGTTGTTGTTGTAATTATTGAGAATCGCTCTCAAGATCTAAAAAGAACAAAGATGATTCCTGTTGGTAATGGTGTTTATTTCGACGAGTTCGCTTGCATTTTTTTCAAAACATATTTACAAATTATAACAATGTACACATAATTGTCAAACACAGAATGGCATTCTATAACACAGACATAAAAAGATGTGACTTATTCATTTTACAAATGTCGTTTAGAAATGATTGAAATAGCAGCATTGTTTCTAAGATTATGTTTCATAATTTAACAATAAGTTGAATGATAATTAAAAGTTAAATCAAAATTACAAAGTAAATTTAAACATAAATTCTGGCTTACCTAAAAAGAACAAAGATGATTCCTGTTGGTCATAGTGTTTAATTCCACGAGTTCGCTTGCATTTTGAAATTACTGTGCGAACTCGCAGATTATATCCGATCTTAGTCGGACACCATCGACCAATCAGGATCCATCTCCACACCGATCCAACCAATGAAAATTGCCGAAGATCAAAAGGCGGTAAGCTTTCTTATGTCAAAAAGGTGTAAACATGTCATATTTTTGTCGGCGTCAAACAGATAGATTAAGCCGATAGCTGTTTCCTTAAACAATCGGACAAACGCCTCTGGCTAAACAATGTAATAATTCTTTCAAAGAAAGTTTGATTGGTTTCCGGCCAACAAATAATCTCAAAGAACTATAGGCATTTAGCTGTCAAAATAATTAAGCTTTCCCCGAGGCTAGGAAAAAGTTTAGAACATGATATTGATCAACTTTTCAAGACTGTTGTTGACTTTTAATGAAATGATTTTTTCAAAAATTTTAGACTGAATTGTACCAGATTTAGACACAATATTTTGCAGCATAAAAGTACTTTCCGTCAATTGTCCATAGAAACAGACTATTTGGCTTTTAAAAGATTGGCTCATCGTGGATACAGCTGTCGGATGGATCATAAAAGGACGATCGTCTGGCTTGTCCTTAAAACTTCTTTCGCCTGTGAAATGTGTAGGTATATGGAAGGATGTTTGAATGAAGGCTCTAGCCAATAGAACCTTATCAAACCAGGTCATTGAATTTTGGGACTTAAAAGTACAAGAATTGTCCTGTGTCAACCTACTTTAAAGCTGTTTTGAATCTAAATTTTTACTCGGCAATCAAAATTTGCAAAATACCACTTATTGAGAAAAATCCCTCAGTTTCTACATTTTTCTCCTTTGTGCGCCGGTTCCACTGTTTCAAGCTAGCATATGCAATGTCAGAAAGAACTGGATACCGGATGTTGCTTTGATGTATCATTAACAGTATTGAATTCATATGATAAATCATTTTGCTACTGCTTTTCACTGAAACCTGCCTAAAATATTGTTCGGATCTCACTTGAATATTTTGGAATTTTGGTGTTTGCTCCCACTTCATTCTTTAGATCTATATACACGCACTGAAGTAAAGCAAACCAATATGAAAATACAAGTAGTTAATCGCATATCACGTTGACGAAATTGACTTCCTTTTTCAGTTCCTATGAAAAAAGTAATTATTGTTTAATTTGACCAAAAGTTGATTTTCAATGAAAAGAAAATGCCATTTTTGCTACTTCTGCATGTACACGTCATGCCGATAGGAAGCAATTTTATAGTGGAAGGGCTGAAGCCCCGGTGTCTGAATATTGGGGGGCTGA
This sequence comes from Fragum sueziense, assembly GCA_963680895.1. Taxonomy (NCBI): domain Eukaryota; kingdom Metazoa; phylum Mollusca; class Bivalvia; order Cardiida; family Cardiidae; genus Fragum; species Fragum sueziense. Next base: position 7,637,878 of record OY804593.1, on the reverse strand, counting down.
ATTGGATTTTTCCCCAAAATTTCAGCGTAAAATAAGGAAAATTTGACATATTTGGCCAACTTTGGGGGGAGGGGTCGCTCAGCCCCCAACCTAGCCCCACCCTAATCCTACGAGCCTACACGTAACAAATTACTATGGAAATCATTTTTTCTATTTATTGAATAAGCTTTAATGTGCCTAATGAAATATATGTTTGCCTCCAGTCTTTCCAATCTGAAACTTAGCCTACTAGTGTACAGTGTACAGTAACCAGAATTTATAGGTAGCGAGGCGAAGTAAGTCTAAACGTGTGTATAGGCCTATGTGTGCTTGGTGTAACCATGTCAACCATTTCCAAATTAGTGTTATTTTTCTTTTTAATACTATAAATAAGTTGTTCTACATTGTTATTGTTTATTCATTACATTACTTGAAATGTTTTGGGCGCCAAAGTGAATTGTACCAATTTCCTAGGTTATTTGAGTGGGTGGGGTAACTCTTACACGCTTTTTTAACATTTACAACGTGAAAGCCATTGTTTCAAATGTTATTTTCGCAATTATATATTAATATGATCTATTTACAGTCAATATCCAGACAAAAGAAATGATATCATTTAAGTTCCATCAATACCGTTGAAATGAAATGTACACTCTATAAAAGCGACGACCGTTACATATATTGACCCCAGCTGATTTTGAGCTGTACCTACATTTAGAAATAGTGACTTTTTACTGCCAAACGTGATCTAAAATTTTTGCTTAGGGTTTATAGAAATTTTTCAGCACAATTGTGTAATTGAAATTGCAATAATATTTCATATGGAGCTTGATTTCCATTTACACAACTTTCAAATTTTGCAAATTTTTGGCCTTTTTTACATTCGCCAAAATTTATGAATGTGCAGACGAGAAAAGTATCACTAACTATAATTTATATGCAAGACAATTTAGGGCTTTCATTTAAAAGCATTTTCGTGCATTTATACATACAATTGACAGAGTTATACGCATTTAAAGGGGCCTTAGTTGAATTTTGCACCTAATGACCTTTGACCTTGTTTTGTGACCTTAATACGGCCGACTGGAGGCGACTACCGGTCTAAGCAAATCAGGCAAGCCTTATACTTTGCAAATAATACATCAAAACTCCATGTTCAAAAAATGCCTACGAAAATGTTTTCTAGCCACTTTTTCGGAATTGGTAGGTAGACTATAATATTAACCCATTCCCAAACTGCAAAATTTTATACCAGACCAAATTCAAAGATGTTGCAGAAGACAATTTCAAATGAATGAAATCTGTATTGTCTTTTTGGGTAGAAAAGATTGTGGAAACTGAAGAAATTGCTCGTGACAAGCAATTTCTTCCTTTTCCACAGTGTCTTCCAATGCCATTATCTTGTAAGGTGTCAAGAAGAGTCATTGTGTGGGAATTGTTTTTGTCAATGTTGTATTACAGATTTCATTTCAAATGTCACAGCTTTAACTTTTATTATCATAAATTACACGCATACATGTGCTTTTTTTTTTAAATTAGGGCTTACAATTCAGTGATATTTTTCTTGTATAGGCCTACATGTAGGCCTACCTCATAATAATCTAGGCCTACCTGTTATAGGCCTATCTGTGTAGGCCTACTTACCTTACTATGATAAACGTCTTTTTGAAGAATGTTACGCTATATGCGAAATATGAACACATTTCGATTAAAGGCCAGTGTCAGGTCAAATGAAATCCGTAATAGTTAGATTCTAAAATATTGTGCACAGTTTTTTCATGGTCTTATTCCATACAATAACATCTGAGGCTCACCAGTTGGAGGTCATCTTCACTGACCCCGGGATTTCAGAAAATAGATCTATCTATTTTCTTCTTAACCGTTACCAGACGGCAACATTTTTGACTGACCCATTTTTAAAGGTATTACAGTCGACAATTTCAAGTTGACGAAATTTTACAAATCTTTCTATTTAGGGTTAGAAAACATTGTGGAAAATGAAGAAATTGCTTGTGACAAGCAATTTCTTCATTTTCCACAATGTTTTCCCTGGCCTTTTCTAGTCAAAAGGCGTCACTGTGCAGTAACGGGTTTAAATCTGTATGATCAAAACTCTTGTTGAGTACGGTTTTCCATGACAATCATGCGCAAACACGTAGTTCTGAATTAAAATGACGTTTATGTCATCGGGGGGACAGTTTTCCATTTTAATCGTTTTCTGAATCTTGCAAGCGTTTATTTGATTGATCAGAGGGAAAGGTCATTTAAGATGACTTCTAACCGTCTAACGGGTGGGCTCAGAT